>JARYHS010014409.1:0-34377 GCA_031002005.1 Vandiemenella viatica
CCAATTTTTTTTTTATATTCCTTGAGTAGGATGGATTAGTATATTTTTATTATTACGAGTATGAAATACTAGAAATAAAATGAGAACAGCGTTTTAAACTGACATATCACAAATGGCGTGTTGAGGTAATAAGACAACTTGGAGTGGGTATAAAAAAAAATGGCAGCTACAAATAAATGACCTTACATAATGTACAACGAACAGGACTTGTTATTTGAACCAATAATACTGTTTGCAGAAAGCAACAATATGTTTGCCCAAAAAATAGTTTTGGAAGTTAATTTTATGGTAACTAAATAATTAACGAATTATAATGATTCGAAATATCAATAAGACCTGAAAAAATGCTCCTCGAAGGTCCTAGGAATAAAATTATAGTTTGGTAATAACGATTGTTGAGGGATCTATCATTTGTACCAGCTAGCAGTGTATAACATGACGCGCACATTCCACGGCAGAAAATCACGCTCGAAATAGCGTATGTTGCATGTTCAGACGAAAATATTCTTGAAACACGTGTACAGTGCCTAACGGGACCCGACGCGTCACCCACGCCGAGTTACAGTACACCCGGAAATAGCGCTGCGCTAGGAAACTACGCACTCCAGGAATAGTGTATAACGGACCCATTGCTCGCCGACGCATCATGTGTGGCGCGCGTTGGGAATAGCAACAACCGTTGTCGCCTGCGGGGGTGTGCGCCCGACTAAGCTCCACAGAATACTCAGATAGATTCAGGTTACCGCTGCACGGTGCTGCCGCCTCGTTGAGACGCGGCGGGGGAGGGGAGGAGGTCCCTACCCCACCTCTATGACGTCATGGGGAAAACCACGCCAGCTCCGCCTTAGTATACCTACTCGGGACCTTCAGTATCCAAACCGCACGCAGTCATTTGAGTCACCAGTCCGAATGTAGGTTTAATGAAAAATAAGTTTGCAAACATGATACAATGAATATACTTTTTTTCTATACCATCTATTTTTGCTATCAAAAACACGAATCAACTTTTATGTGTTTGAATACATATTTTTCAGTACTTCTAGATTAGTCTGGCGCATGGTTACGGCGTGCGATTCGGGTGTGGAAGGTCCCCGTTACAAATGCAGATCTCGGCTGCAATTTTTGTGGGTCTTAAAATTGATCTTCAACTCTGGCAATGTTTTGATTTATTAATGCGAAGATGCTAGAACAGTTCCTACATGTTAAGAACATCTTATGAACATGGATGAAAAAAAGACACTGCGAACTCTCTATATGCGTTCTCCACATCCAGCAGACCGACATTGGTCAACACCGCCAAAACATAAACCAATCCAATGATGGCCGCGTGTCGGCCGACATGCCGTGTCCTTTGAACAAACTTCGACCGAGTGAGCGCCAATAGTAAGAAGCGTGTCGGTGCGGTGACGGCGCGGAACAGTATCAGGCAAGTGAGGCCCGATCTTCAGAGGAGTTAAAATTAATCTAAAACCACTTTCGATCACCAGTGATCAACATGTGGCTAAAATCTTGCCATATTGATTATTGAACATGAAGTAAATCAAATTTTTAATTTCGAAAATGTGATTTACGGGTTTGCAGTTGTTAAAGCTAGAAAGAGGGGATTGTGAAAGCAATTGTTTTTATTTAATTTGTATATCTTTTAAATTTTGTTAATCTTACAATTTTATTAACTATTATTTTTAAATAACAATAAATTTTTATTTAATTATGTTTTATTAATATCATATTTTACACCTAAAAGATGATATACACTCCTGGAAATTGAAATAAGAACACCGTTAATTCATTGTCCCAGGAATGGAGAACTTTATATACACATTCCTGGGGTCAGATACAACACATGATCACACAGACAGAACCATAGGCACATAGCCACAGGCAACAGAGCATGCACAATGTCGGCACTAGTACCGTGTATATCCTCCTTTCGCAACAATGCAGGCTGCAATTCTCCCATGGAGACGATCGTAGAGGTGCTAGATGTAGTCCTGTGGAACGGCATGCCAAGCCATTTCCACCTGACGCCTCAGCAGGACCAGTGTTCGTGCTGGGCGTGCAGACCGCGTGAGACGACGTTTCATCCAGTCCCAAACATGCTCAATGGGGGACAGATCCGGAGATCTCGCTGGCCAGGGTAGTTGACTTACACCTTCTAGAGCACGTTGGGTGGCACGGGATACATGTGGACGTGCATTGTCCTGTTGGAACAGCATGTTCCCTTGCCGGTCTAGGAATGGTAGAACGATGGGTTCGATGACGGTTTGAATGTACCGTGCACTGTTCAGTGTCCCCTCGACGATCACCAGAGGTGTACGGCCAGTGTAGGAGATCGCTCCCCACACCATGATGCCGGGTGTTGGCCCTGTGTGCCTCGGTCGTATGCAGTCCTGATTGTGGCGCTCACCTGCACGGCGCCAAACACGCATACGACCATCATTGGCACCAAGGCAGAAGCGACTCTCATCACTGAAGACGACACGTCTCCATTCGTCCCTCCATACACGCCTGTCGCGACACCACTGGAGGCGGGCTGCACAATGTTGGGGTGTGAGCGGAAGACGACCTAACGGTGCGCGGGGCCGTAGCCCAGCTTCATGGAGACGGTTGCGAATGGTACTCTCTGATACCCCAGGAGCAACAGTGTCCCTAATTTGCCGGGAAGTGGCGGTGCGTTCTCCTACGGCACTGCGTATGATGCGACGGTCTTGGCGTGCGTCCGTGCGTCGCTGCTGTCCGGACCCAGGTCGACGGGCGCGTGCACCTTCCGCCGACAACTGGCGACAACATCAATGTACTGTGGATACCTCGCGCCCCACATGTTGAGCAATTCGGCGGTACTTCCACCCGTCCTCCCGCATGCCCACTATACGCCCTCGCTCAAAGTCCGTCAACTGCACATACGGTTCACGTACACGTTGTCACGGCATGCTACCAGTGTTAAAGACTGAGATGGAGCTCCGTATGCCACAGCAAACTGGCTGACACTGACAGCGGCGGTGCCCAACCACTGCGCAGCTAGCGCCCTTCGAAGGCCAACACTGCTGTTCCTGGTGTGTCCGCTGTGCCGAGCATTTGATCATTGCTTGTACAGCCCTCTTGTAGTGTCCGGAGCAAGTATGGTGGGTCTTACACACCGGCGTCAATGTGTTCTTATTTCAATTTCCAGGAGTGTAATATACTCAATTTTGGATTTAAGTATTCAAGGGGTGACACCATCGATATCCGCCCCGGGTGTTACCCACGCTAGCTACGCCACTGGTTGGCAGACATGCGCAATGATTATACATTATTAGCATCTTATTGTAAATCAATATCTATGGTAGAAAATGGCAGCGCTCAGTGCTATTTATTACTGAATGTATTTTTTACCGTTTGTGGATTTGTATACAGAAGACACACACGAAATGCCTTTTTTTAAATGGAAGACTGATGTCTAGTATACATCTGCGTTAAATTTAAACAGGCAAGAATACATATTTTTTAGACAATACGTTATACAGAGGTGTAGATTATCATTTTTTCAAGATGTAATATATCGCAAACTAAGCTAAATAACAAAAACATTATTCGTCATTTTCGATTTGTCTCGTTGAGTTCTGTAAGAATCAACCATTAAACTCGTCAAATTTAAGTGCCTTGGATATCGTAGTACTGCCATCATGTTATAAGTCGAACCAAATCAAACTGTTACGCGACATGGCGACGTGCAGTTGACTCGGCGATAAGAAAAGTGTATTCACCAAAGCAACTAGTCTACGGAAGAAGAAAAAATATTTAACAGTTACAACGAAATTACGACAGCGCCGCTAGTAGAGTCACAGACATTTATCAGTTTACAACGCTGCAGACGACGCAACAGCTGGTATAATTCTTTTCATCTCTGGCTGTTGGAGCATATATTCGACGAACATCTGGTAGCGGATAGCAGACACGAAGACGCCTTAGCTACGCTCTTTGGAGTAAACGTCTGTCTTCGGTCGGCAAGATTTTTGATTACAACATTTAAGTTAAGTATACGTTTATCAGGCGTTATTAGGGAAGTATTCTATCATAAATGACTATAAACTAGCTTCCAAAAGAGAGACTTTGTACTTAATTGCATGATAACGAACTTTTGAAGTCGGAAAATTCACTTTATACAGACGAAGTGGTTCAAGTTTACGTCGCGATACACGACGTCGCTAACTTAAGATAAAATGATTGTATCAATGCACATGTGATTGAGACTTTGATTTTGTAGCGCCAATATTAATGGAGACTGTGGTTAGGTTGAAATTCAGCCTGGACCAGAATGAAAGCTGAACTTTCTTGTCACAGCAAAAGGCACAAGGAATTCAGTTACTTAATTAATTTTCTTAAGCACTATGTCACGTTGTTACCTCATGTATCGCGACGTAAACTACTCCCGACGAAGTTTGGAGCTGAGTAGAACCGGGAGTAGTTTATGTCACGATACATGATGTTACAACGTGACATAGTGCTTATGAAAGTTGTTTAAATAACTGACAACTAAATTCCTCGTACCATTGGTTGTAACAAAAATGTTCAGTTTTCATTATGGTCCAGGCTGAATTTCAACCTAACCACAATCTCCGCTAATATTGGCGCTACTAATTCACACGCGCATTGATACAATCATTTTATCCTAAGTTAGCAACGTCATGGATCGCGACGTAAACTTGAACGGTAGGACCTTCTGAATCATTTCCTTTTTCTTGTTTGTTTTGTATGTTTTATTATAGTGAACTTTCGTGTGCCTTATTGACGGGGTAGTATTGATCAAATGGTGTGGAGTTCTCCTACTAACCTTGTAATTTGCTGACTATCTTGTTGTCGTAATTACGAAGATTGCCACTAAATTTAATGATCATAAAACAATTGAAACTTTGGAGGTTTTTCTGAAGGGGTGTGAATCAGTTTTCACCATTACGCCTTCTAACGACGGGATAGTGGATGTTAGGGAAACACTAAAACCAAACACTACCCCTCTAGTTTCTCATGTAGAAGTGATAGCAGTAAAACTTACTGATAACGGATCTGAGGTGAATGCAGTTAAATGTAATTTACAATCACAAGATGTGAAAAACCCAGAGATACAGGGCAAATATAAAGAGGCACAAACCAACGGCCTGAACGAGAAAAAAGTTAAGCAGAAAAGCAAAATTTCTTCCCAAACTTACTTTCTGAAGAAGAAGAAGAAAGTGAGAAAGAAAAGAATAATTTCCTCACTAACCCATTACTTGAAGAGGAAACAAGTTAAATTTAAAAGCCAAAGGTTAAGAAAACAAGTTGCAGAGAATACCAAGAAAGATAGCAATAACAGAAGACATAAGGACGAAGAAGACATTGAGAAAATATTACCACAGCAGGAAATAGAATATTCACTATTGAAAAGAGATACAGAATGATTGTGACTAAGTAAGATGTGGAAATAATGAAAAGGAAATAGTAAGTAATGAAGTTTGTGGTAATACACAAGAAGATAGTGCTGCAAGTGATATCGTAATGAAAAATCAATTGGAAGCAAGTAAAATTTTGCTAAGCAATGAAAATGGGTGTTTTATAATTGAAGAGAAAATAAAAATTAGTTAATTTTTAACAAAATGAAAATAATGGAAATAGTTCTTTTAGCTCAGAGAGCAAACTAACAGATCTTTGAATGTATAAGAAGATGCCAAAAGTAGTGATAAAAAGGAATGTTGGATGCACTTGTTTAAAAGAAGACAATATTTACTCTGAATAGTTAGAAATATTGAGGATTCATCATATATAGTGATTACCATTGAGTATGAAGGCAAGGTTATGTGAACTGTGTCCCATTGAAACGAAAGGGAACAGTAATGTTAAATAAATATTTCCAAGGATTGCCAAGAGTAATATTTTCAATATTCGTTGTTAAAAGCCACTTCTTACTAAAGAAAGGGAGTGAAGTATGTCAAATAGTTTAATTCTATATAATTTTCAAGGTCCAGGTATCTTTTCCTGGTGACTATTTCCATCACCAACTAATATATTGTTACAAATATACACAACAATGTTTGAAACTGACAATTAAAATGTCATTTCAATAGAAAATAATTAATAATTTTTATTTTTAACCAGAAATATTGGCAGGTTTTCTACTTCATCAATACTTAAACAATAAAACTACTTAGGGCAGAAAGTGTAGCATTAGACTTGAGGAGATTGTGGTCAGTTACATTTTATTCTGATGTCATGGTAGTGTGATATTAAGCCAGAATTTTCTTCATTACTGTATGAATGTATACGTTATGAAATATTTCAAGACACTTTCGCGACAGGACTCGAATTTGTGTGTGTTCAGTCTATTTAGTTTGTTTTTATGTTTCTTATTAAGAATTAAGAAGAGAATGTCTTTTGTAAAATGTGTTTAAAAATCCTATTAGGAACAAGAGAAATGATTATCACGATATTCAAGGTTTACTTTATAAGTTTACCAGTGACTTTCTACACAAATCCATGGTAAACTTGAGGGGGCATGTGACATAACAGTAGAGCTGTAAAAGTAACGAGAAATTCTGTACCCATATGCATTCTTTACTAAACCAATCAATACGCGTTACTTTTGAATTGTTACTCACTACTTTCGGTAATATCGAACAATAGCATGAAGCATTTGTGTCGAGTCGCGCCGCGTACGGGATAACTTCGTTTAATTTAATTTAATTTAATTTAATTTCAATGGAGCACAGGCTCCGGTGGCAATTTCCCTACACACCCAACTTCCCCCTATCTTGCACCTACCTACATTTGCCCTCTACAAATTTATCTTTAAATTCTTTAAAAGATTTCGGTAAATTATTCATAATTTCTCTTGGTAACTTATTCCAATCCATGACACCCTTACCTAAAAAAGAGAATCTTCCCACACCCTTGTGCCTGAAATCGAGTGCCAGCTTGTGGTTATGGTAATCTTTTCCCTTCCATGCACTACTTTTCATACCTATTGCAATATCTTTCCATGCCTCATCGCCAGTATATGCCCTGTACACTCCCATGACCCTCCTCATCCTCCTCCTGTCTTGCAATGAATCCCATTCCAGCTCCTTTATCATATCCCGTTACTATTGTATCGTTTCGTAACTCGTTACTTTCGGTACAATTGAACACTAGCATGAAGCATTGCATTAAAATGCCCGTTTACACGCACGGTTTTTCCGGCGGTTTTGGAGCAACGCTCCAGGCGCGCGTATCAATCCTTTACGCAGTGCCGGCTTTAGGGGGGGGGGGGGGGGGGCGACCCGGGCGACCGCCCGGGGCGCCGGGGTCTGGAGGGCGCCGCGCGTGCCAGCTTAACTTAACCAATTAATTTAATATTTCTGTCGATCTAAAGAAAAACGAAATTCATCGTATTAACGTTTATGGACTTATCTCGTGGGTGTAGGTATTTAGCATGTGTAACAAGACCTGTCATCTCGTAGCTTGTCGTATCCCTCATTAATAAAGGTGCGATTTCTATGCAGTTTATCACTGCTACATAGACTATTAAGAAAAGCGAGGGGCCAGGAGATCAGGGGTTGTAAGGTCCGCCGGTCATTCCTGCTCCTTCGTTACCCACACACACGCGGGACTGTTCAAAGACACAGCCGCTCACTTCCTCTTTAGGTCGAGGTTCCTACGGACCCTTTGAAGGGTCTTCCAATCTTTGGGACATGTTAAACCTGAAATCTGCAAAATATTGTACGAGGAACTCAGGAACGAAGGTAAATGTATATAAACATATTCGTATATATCTACATAAATATAAATGGATAAACATGGGAAGGTCTCGTACAGTTTAATAAAGTCAGTTAAGATATCTTTGCCAGGAAGACGAGCGTCCATTGCAGCATATGCGTCAGTCCAGGACGGTCTGTCAGACTGTATGTTAACAGCGATCGAGGGATCACACGCTGACGCTTGGAATGTGGGGTGAAAACCCTGGCGTGTTGTCGCCCTCAAACTAGAAGTATTTGCGGTGGACTCACCTCACCGCATTCCAGGACTGCCTGTTTCCCCGCTAATGTATGGGCTGCTATATGGAAAGCAACGAGAGCGCTTCCTAAGAAGCGGGCTGCTTGAGCCGCGCGAATGTATCGGTCCCAGAGCAGTGTAGGCTCAGCCGCTAGCAGAACAGTTCAAATATTTTAGCAGGGAAAGGTGTTATTTACAGCGGATAAAGATGAAAAATTGGTGGAAGTATTGTGTAAATTTTCGTGCATATATGATGTTTCTTCACCACTGTACAAGGACCAATCTGTGAAGAACAATATTTGGAAAAATAGCGGAATTCCTTGAAAGATCAGGTAGTAAAAATACAGTATAATCTAACATAAGTTTTTTCATTTTTATTACCACCGTTTCACTCGTTATTATATATTTATAAAAGCCTTCAGAAAACCCAGTTACTTCGTGTAATGTAATTGCAATATACCACGTAGTTAATCTTAATTATATCTTCATTTGGTAGTAATAGTAAACTGATTCTAACGAATATAGCAAAACGTAAAATATTCTGGCAGTTTCCACTACTCGTGTTATTTTTACTCTAATAAAAATTTGACTGTTATATCTGCACAGAGACTCAATTTTTGTTCAGATTTCAAATAGAACTCGTACTTTCCTCCGTGGTTTATAGGCATGTTCATAAAAATATTCTTTCATTGACTTATCTTTATCTGTATAGTTGTTAAACTCAATATTAATAATTTTCGTAATTTTTATTGTGTAACACAAATTAATAAATAATACACAAAATTAATAGGCCTAACATAAATTCACATAAATACTAGTGTGAATTTTTATTAATATATGTATATATTTTTAATATAATACAATTAGAAAGTTTAACTCGTGTTATCCTTCTGTACTATCGTTTCTTCGCTTTCTACATACTCGTAAATACACAAGCACTTAAAAAAAACCTTTTCAGACCGTCACCGCACCAACACTCGGCCTAATTAGGGAGCATCCATAAACCACGTAGCTTCATTTTGACCTCTTCTGAACCCCCCCCCCCTCCCCCACCTACGTAGCATGGCGCGGCTTTTGTCTCTATTCTTCCCCACCCCACGTAGTACGTAGCTATTTTCCCTTTTCATTCCAGAAGACATTTTGTAGGTACTGTTTTCTCTTGTCAGACTATCGTAAATTACATACGGAAATAATTAAATGACGGAAATAAATATTTACATGCTGTTGAGTGTTCTCTACCCCATTTTAACTGCGACAAATAATATGAATAAAAACCTACATTGCCTTGCTCGGAACCCCTCAGCCTCCCCTCTCCCACGTAGCCCAGTGTAACTTTCCAGCCAAACCCTTCCTCATCTAGACCGTGTCACGTAGTTTATGGACGCTCCATGACGGCTCGCCCCCTCGCGTCCACACTGGTCCGTAGCTCGTCCGTGTGACGGACGGGTTCCTACGCGGTCTTCAGTCTCCTTTAACTTTTAAATTTTGTTGTTTCACGGTATTAATGTAAAGAAAAATTACCTTAAAAATGATATGGTAATCGCAGCTAGGGTTACCTCCCGTACTTTATTATAGAGTAGTGTATTTTATTTTGCGTAGGCATTCTTCTAATCTACGAAAGTAATAAGGTATGATAAATACTTTATTTTGCCTGATTCCTGTTATCTCACTGTTTGTAGCTACGTGGCCAAAAGTACTTAATGCGAGCAATATATATCACATTATTTTGTTTGGGCCCTCGCAAGTACATTTAAATAATTTTTCGAAAGATCAAAATGGGCGCCATTTCTCTTCAACTTATTACTCAAGAAAGCTTCCAAACGAAAAAACTATCAGACGTCGGTGGTTAGTCTTTTGTTTTTGTTGTCGACTGTTTGATTTAAAGTCAACTGCAAATTTGACCACTACTGAAGGTTTCAAAAAATGGAAACATTTAAGTGAAACTTTGAAAGTGCATGAAAATAGTCCTGCACATAAAAAAGCATTTATTCAATGGACTGAAGCTGAAATCAGGTTCAAAGCTGGTTCAACTATTGACAAGGGAGAACAGCGGGAAATTTCTAAAGAAAGAATACGATGGAACAATGTGCTTCAAAGATTGATGCACATAACCTTGTATTTGGTTGAAAACAACATGGCATTCAGAGGGTCATCCGATAAATTATTTACTCCAAATAACGGAATATTCTTAGGCCTTGTACAATTAATGGCGAAATTTGACCCCGTCATGGAAGAGCGTGTTAGAAAGACAGTGAACGGTGATTTGGCTGACCATTATTGCGGCAAAAATATACAAAATGAATTAATAGAAATTATGGCATCAAAAGTTATCTCTAGCATAGTATCCCATATAAAGGATTCAAAGTATTACGCAATCATAGCTGATTGTACTCCTGATATAAGTCATAAGGAGCAACTTTCAATCACATTAAGATGCGCCAACATAACAGAAGATGCCTTTAGCATAAAATAATATTTTATTTAATGTTTGCAAATAGTAGATACAACGTGTGCAGGTCTCACAGAAATTATTTTAAAAACAATGAGTGATCATGGTCTTGACATTACAACTGCAGAGGACAGGGTTATGATAATGACGCAAACATGAAGGGAAAAAATAAAGGCGTTCGTAAAGAATGATGGACATAAATCCGCTACATTTTTTTGTACCATGTGGATGCCATAGTTACAATTTAGTATTATGCCATGAGGCAAAATCATCGGTAAAATCCGTTACCCTGTTCGGAATTTTACAAAAAATGTTTAATTTATTTGCAGGATCGGTAAATAGATGGAAAATTTTGACCGATCATTTGAAAATATACACCCTGAAAAATTTAAGTGACACGCGCTGGGAAGCTGGAATTGAAAGCGTCAAAGCGGTTCGCTATCAATTATGTGATATGCATGATGCTTTGGTTTCCTTGGCCGATGTTACCAAACAAAGCGATGCCTCGAAGTCATACGAAGTGACCACACTGGCAGGACGAATAAAAGATTTCAGCTTTATTGTTCCTCTTATAATATGGTATGATGTTCTTTTTCAAATTAAAGTTGTGAGCAGAGCCAGTCAGTCATCTAAAATCAACTTTGTCGACTTTACTGAAATGCTTGATAAATGTTGCTTTTATTTGAAAACATATATACGAACAGGTCTCAAAGAGGCTATTGAACAGCAACTGAATTAGCAACGGAACTTAACACGCAACCAGTTTTCAAACCACAAACTCGACTAAGACGTATTAAACGTAAACAGGGTGAAGAGGCTATTGATGAACCAATAACTGATCCAAAAAAAAAAAAGGTTTGAAGCAGAGTTTTTTAATGCTCCTTTGGACACCGTGCATATATCTATGAAGGGAAGATTTCGACAGATGCAAGATTTCTCTGCAACGTGGAATTTCTGGTTTAACATTTAAAAAAAATCAAAATAAAGAAAAACTAATGCGACGTTGTTCTGTACTGCAAGAAAAGTTAACGATCAACTTTAAATCTGACATTGATGGAGATTTATACTATCTCGAAGACCATCAGGCAACACCTGTTGAAACATTGAACTTTATCAAAAAGTACAATTTTCAAGAGTTATACCCCAACACCTGGATTTCGCTGCGTATTCTGTTAACAATACCAGTGACTGTTGCAAGTGGCGAACGCAGTTTTTCAAAACTAAAACTGATAAAAACGTACTTGCGGTCTACAATGTATCAAACAAGATTAACTAGTTTAGCCTCGCTGTCCATTGAAAATCAAGTTGCAGAAAACCTAGATTATGCCAGTCTTATAAGAGAGTTTCCTGACAAAAATGCTAGAAAAGTAAGGTTTTAGTTTTATTGTTTTAATTTTCGTTTTTCATTTAATGTTTCATGACTAAATGAAATTGTTTAGTGAATAAATGTATAAAATTTTATTATTAATAAGAATAAATACATGTTTGCAGTATTATATTATTTCAGTAAAAAATGGTACAAAATTCAAAATATATTTAAAAAAAAAAATTATAATCAAAAATAAAAGGGCGCCAGATGCATGACTCGCCCGGGGCGCCTAGATGGTTAAGGCCGGCCCTGCCTTTACGTGTAAATGCTCGGTGGTCAGAGAGGTCTACACGTGTATTGTCGGCCTGCAGTCTTGATGCATCAGTATGCTTTCGTTGTTGGTTCGAATTTCTGGATTGCTTTATTTAACTTTAGCCTGTTTTAACAGATAAAAATTTAAATCTTGAAGAATGTGGTCAAGAGATAATTTGGAAGGATTTATAGAATTTTATAAGAATTTGCCATGTTTGTGGAAGGTTAAATCAAATGACTACAAAAATAAAAATTAAAAAAAATCGTTCATGTGATAATTCGGTAGAATTCTGCAGGGTAAATGTGTGTGAAAACAAAGATTTCTTCATTAAAAAGATTCAGAGAAATTGAGGGGGGGGGCATTTCGAAAAGAACTCAGAAAAATATATGCAGGAGTGGATCTGGAGAAGAAGACACATGTACGCCTAATCTGTGGTATTTCCATCATTTTTCAGTGCAGTAGAAAATTTCTAATGTTGCCAAAAAAAACCCGAAGAGTAGCAGCCAAACGTTCCTCTGCAGTTGTACTCTTGCTCATGACTGTCTTGTTTTGACATTTGTGGAGTACTAACTTTAAATTGTAGTCAAATGTCGAATTGTCTAATCGTAGATAATTCTTGAAATCATCTGGGTCATTTTCCCGTAGCTCTCTCAAAAGAGGCATGTATCCATACAGATCTCTGTTTTGGTGCCACATTTTCACCCATATACGCTTTGTTTTTTTAATTATTTCTGTACCGAAAAAAATATGTAAAGCAGCACATAGTCGGTTTCTCTTATTTCTTTTGGAGGACATTTTAAATACATTTTTAAACACAATTTTAACTAACAAAAACAACGACCGAATGATGCAAAACTTTCCAACCCGGCGGAAAGTCCACGCGATAACGGTCCTGGCGCGCGCTACTGGACTGTTGACCATTTTGGTCTCACGCTCAAGGAGCGACACCCACGCTCCGGCGGGACAGTCCGGAGCGCCGTTCCAGACCTGCAGTTTGGTGCGTACGTGTAAACGGGCCTATTGCATCGCATCGCATCGCATACGGGACGACTTCATTCGTCTTTGGTAAAGTTTAAGTAAATTGTTTATTTAATAAAATAAGTTTAGGTAAGTTGTACATTTGGATAAAACTTAAAGTAATTAGCACATGGAACTTACGGAAAACCTCTGAATGTACATTTGATTTACTGTAATTAATGTTATATACGAAAGAATAATCTAATTTCAAAACAAACACCTGTTGGCATACAAAAAAATACCTTTCACCTGACAGTGACTTATATAGTGACAATAAATAATGACGGTTATTTTTTAAAGTAGCCTGCTCAAAACCTTGCATTGAAGCCTGATGTGATAATGGGACATGTTTTAACAAATATTATAATCTTATCAAAGTATTTCGTTTTTAAATAGGAGGTTTCACCACTGTGTTCCTTTACAGTTTTCATTTATTTTTGTGAATTCTTCGTCTTTTCGTGATAGGTTTGTTAAAATAAATGTGGACATACCATCAAATCGGGCCTGCAGGCAGAGAGCTACTGGCTCCCGCCGTGGGAGAAACATGGTGTCCGAAGATCAATTCCCACGGTTCCCAGTGTCTGGCCCTGATACTTATTAATAGTCATGGAAAAACATAAGGGTACAGGGAATTGCAGGCGCTTAAATTTGAATAGGAAATTAGAAGGTACTACATCATGTTAAAATAATAGCCTCAATGATGTTTTGTGCAAGGATTTCACCAGAAGTCTAGTTCCATTGCACAGCTGTGGTGGTGATATGTTCCTCATTAGCATGATCTGAGTACCAGCTTTTAAATTCAGTTCATTCGCTGGGATAACAGATGCGCTGAGGGAATTTAAAAATTCAGTTGGATAATTAGTCTCGTCGGTTTTGTCTTCCACCGTGTTAATAGCGACGTCAGTCATCGACATGGTGTTGATTATTTCCAAGATGTACTTGATGTCATTCATGTCTTCAATCTTGGGTGCAAAAATCGCACGTTCGCAAAACCAAGATTTTTCTTTGGTGGTAACATTTACTGTGTGAGGATACACACTGGAAATTAGATCATCGATGTTTGGTACCATGACACAAAGCGATGAAGTCAATTTTATTTCTCCGTTTGTTTCTGGGATGGCTCCTTCGCTAATTGCTAACAAAATTTTGGAAAATTGTTGTGATTCTTGGTCTGCTCCGAGATATGCTCTCATGTTCGTTTCTAAAGAATATTTTTTTTTATGTTGAACCATAAAGATGACTGCTTGATACAGACATTCACTTCATTCACCCTTGTACTTCTTGGCACTACAGGTAGCGTTTGGCGGCAATCTCCAGAAAAAATAAATGTAATGCCGCCCATTATTCTGTTATTGTTACGGATATCTCGTTATGACCGAACAACAGCCTCAATCGCATTTTTGTGTGCCATAGTGCATTCGTCCCAGATAATAAGTTCACATGTTCTGATATCTTCGGCTATGCTACTTTGTTTGGATATATCACATATGGCATTGTCATTGAACTCACTGATCAGTGGAATATTGGAACAGGAATGCGCGGTCTTCCGTCTTGGTATCAACGTTGCTGCAATACCTGACGATGCCACAGTTAACGCATTTTTATGCTCACTACGCACTTTATTTAATAATAGCTTTAGCACGAATGTTTTTCCCGTTCCTGCTGGCGCATCCAGAAAGAATATTTTCCCTTTATTCCGCCTGACAGAATCTATGATTTCTTCATATACAGTCGTTGTTCGGCATCGAGTACTGCTTCTTTCTCTTTTGCAAGAAGCGTCAATTGATTGATATCATTACCTGTATCCTCAGCACATTCATTTTCGTTCATGGATTTTTTCTCCATTGAAGGTTTCGGCAGTCCGTAGTGCTCTAGAGAATTACCACCAATAGAGATTACGAACTCCTGTAACTTGTGAAGGAGCCTATTTTAACTTCCAGGTTGTAGTTGTGGTTGTTTTTATAGGACTCATTACATGTAATTTCACAAGGTTCTCTTGATATTTCAACCGTAGTCGGTTAGCATCGGACAGGTTGCAGAAAACCAATATTACAACAAATAATTTTCTCAGTTTAGGTGAACTATTACTCAGGGATGCCTCCTGTAAAGCATTATCCCAGTGATTATTACTTTCCAGCAAGTGTCTAGCTATGCATGTCGCTTGGTAGGCAGAGTATTCGAAACTATCAATAGATCTCAAATCGGCAAAGGGGGTAGGTCAGTAGTGTGGATTGGGCGATTGTCAGACACAATAGACCAGACAATCATTTTCACACCTATTGTTCTCTCCCCCCTCCCACCTGTCAATCATTTTCACACATATTGTTCTATTGTTATGCTAATTAAGCCACTTGACTTGAGGCCACTTGACTTGAGGCCACTTGACTAACCTCAGTTATACCCCTATTGTTCTATTGTTATGCTAATTAGGCCACTTGAATTGAAGCCACTTGACTAACCTCAGTATCACACCTATTGTTCTCTCCCCATACCACCTGTCAATCATTTTCACACCTATTGTACTCTCCCCCTATCACCTGTCAATCATTTTCACACCTATTGCTCTCCCCCTACTATTGCTCTTTTGTCAGGCCACTTCAGTTCACACCTATTGTTCTCACCCCCCTACTATTGCTCTTTTGTCAGGCCACTTGTTTGAATACCTGCCTTTTATCCTCACCCCTCCCCATCACTAACTTCATCCTCACCTGCCTTCCCCAACCCTAGCACCAGCTGCCCTAGCGGTCCATTGATATATTGTTCTCCTCCCATACTATTGTTCTTTTGTCAGGCCACTTGAGCGACCACCTGCTCCCTCTAACCACACCAAGTGCGTCGCACCAGCTGCCCTCGCGGTCCATTGTTCTATTGTTCTATTGTTCTCCTCCCCGGCTATTGTTCTTTGGTCAGGCCACTTGAGCGACCACCAGCCTTTTCCCCTCACCCCTCCCCTTTAGTAACATCAGTTTAATCTCCCTCTTTGGGTGCACTCAAGCGACACAAATCTGGTCACTTAATCTATCATTCACCAACCCACAAAGTATATAGTGAAAGAGAAAAAAACAAAATGCTGTTTGACGGCATTCGACTCTAAATAAAATACATTTAAAAACCAAATTCCGTAGCGTACCAGTAAGGCTTTACACCTTGTCGTCATTAGAGGCGGGGAAAGGATTTGTGCAAAGAACGGCCACCTGGAATGATTTGGGGAACCCATGGAAAACCAGAATATTGATGCTTAGACGGGGTTTCGAACCAGCGTCCTCCTGAATGCTTGGTCAGAGCGTTACCACTCACCAACCACGCTCGGTAATTTTCGCCAAATTCCAATCATGTTTCCTTCTCAAGTTAAGAATTATTGTCTTTAAGCGCACCACGAAACACATCTCTCATATCACATAATTTTGAGCTTTTAATTTCTACTCCTAGCATAATAGGTACGAAAAATATTTTTATATACCACGATGATTCTAAAAAAAAAAAACCTTTCCAATTTACCAATAATATATATTTTTTTTAAACTTTTATTTTCGGTAGTTCGTCAGAAATTTTCCTGCTTCAGCCAGGCGTACCCACCGATTCAGATTCAAGGAGGGTCAATTCACACACAATACCCTCTTGGTGACCCCTCTCAGCTTAAGGCGCAACTTCATTGCACATAATATTAAGCATCTAATTTCTACTCCTGACATAATAGGTACGAAAATTATTTTTATATCGCGATGATTCTAAAAAACTGTGCTTTCCAATTATCCAAAAATATTTTTTTAAAAACTGCTATTTTCGGTAGTTGATCATAAATTTCGTTGCTTGAGCCACACTATTGTCTTGGATGAGTATTTGGCATTTCTGCGGTGCGTTTTGATATTCAGTCTTCATAGCAAAATATACGAGTATCAATACTCTCGATCCTTCACACTAATGCTCACAGCTTCATTTGATATTTCAGCAGCCTCCTATTTACGAATAAAAAACCTGGCTCAGGCGAGCGAGTGTTCATACATAGAACACCATCGTGGTCAACCAAATCTATTGCAGATTGTCTTGCACCGCAGTTTGGTCGATCTGCATCTGGGGAACCTGGCGTTCAACTGTTAAGCCTCTTAATCGTAACATGCATTCCACCACACCATGTATGAAGTCGCGCGCAAAGGTCTTTGCGTGTATTCATTCTACATTTGATACTCTGAATCTACTATGGGACTGCCTACAGTTTGAGTTGAGAGTTCCCTATTCATACTAATGTAATGCAAGGATCTCTACCACCGAAGCAGCTACACACTGCATTGTTATATTGATAGGTCAAGTGATCTCACTAAACGTCATCTCGATCAGGGACTGCTTCCATGTATTGTTATATTGATAGGTCAAATGACCCACTCTGAAACGACTTCTCGGCCACCCCTCTGGGGAACCTAGAGTTCTATTGTTAAGCCTCTTAACCGTCACGTGCATTCCCACACGCATGTATGTACCAGCACGCAACGGTCTTTGCGAGTATTCATTCAACTTTTAATACTCGGAATCTATTATGAGACTGCCTACAGTTTGAGTTGAGAGTTCTCTATTCATACTAATGTAATGCGAGGAAAAACTTATTAAATTCAGCATTGGAGTGAGAGGGGATGCAGTTCTATCCCAGTTGCTCAATAATGAGCCCGACATGTTCCTTGGATATTCCAGTATAGTTTCGAGTGATTCACCGGTCGAATCAAATTGTTGACATATGCGATATTTATCGTTTGCTGAAGTGATCGGACGTCAGCTGCATTTTTCATATACAATTATGACCTTTACATTCTCGCAATCACGAAATTTTAGTGCCTATCGATTTACAGTAGACCTATCAACAACATCGTCGGTATAAACAGCCTTGAAACGACGGTGAATCTCAGTAGGAATTACTTTGTAAGCAGTTAAAAATTCGATAACAGCATGATGCTTAACTCGCTTTGACACAGCACTAGAACACTTTTCATAATTCTGGACAACAAATCCTTACTTCTCAGTATTTTCAAATAAAATGTAATGTCGTGTGGTATTTATGGTCTGGTATCAGAGTTTCTCAGTCATAACAGCTTTAATTAAGGACAGGACTGAACACGTTTACCCCCACCACCACGGACTGCACCTGATTAATACCCAAATGTACTGCTAGTGCCAGTGTACAGAGATGGCCAGCCTGGTACTGTTGTTCTCGGCTGTGTATCAGCTCAATGCTGGTGATTCTAAGCGTTTGACGATGGGTTTATCGTCCAAACACGAATATGAGCCAGTAGTATTGCTGGAAAAAGTTGGATACCACACCAAGGTTATACTAACGTATGAAGAATGGGTCGTGCTGACTCAAGTATTGGATGTAGTGTCAGATTTGTTCTACACAGGTAGCTCCCAGACAAACATTCCACTTGGCGAGCTCGCCGTCTTCTTACATACGATTGCCAGGACGAAAACTGTATGTTTTTACCCAAATGTTGATCCAATCAGCGGCATCTTCTTCAGCGATTCAACTTGGAAGAACCTCATAGACGCGCAGCCTGCAGTGTCCAGCGCCTTGGCCGTCAAGAAGAGGTGGGGTTACCTAGTTGCAAGATACTACACAGAATTTGGGGACACATTATCTAATAAAGTGCCACAAGACTATCATATGGCCACAGTGCAAAAACTGATTGAAATGGATGTTAGTGATGTTTATGTGACTCAATTGACCCCCAGTTCAATGCTGGATTATAATCTACTAAAATATGAACTTATTGCATATAAAAAATTACAATGTGGTAATTAAGAATTATAACCCAGGATACTACATTGATGTGAACAGTGTGAATAAAATACACATAGTAAGTTATTCAATTTGTTTTATTTTATCCACTTTCCGTTAATAAAGCTCTTCACCGTGATATTTTTATGAGTTCTTGTAGTGGCATTACGCTTCATCACTTACATACTAGTCTGAAGAGCGAATCGTAATAGACGCCAACACTCGAAAAGACATAAATTGGTTGGATATAAGTACGTATGCTGCTATTTCTATAAATATCAAAAAACAGTGTGAAAATGTACAAAATCAAGAAATCTGGTCATATATAACAAAAATCGGTTAAAAAATTTAAATTTCGTCAATGATTGAAGTCAATGGTTGACATAAAATTTTTTTCACGCTTTATTTTCTTAACACTAACATGCAGAGTCTAAACACACATAACGTTACCATCATTATAGACACGTCAGAGGAAGTGTATAGCGTGATAACTATACATACTAGCCCAGTGTTTGTGGAGCAAACGAGGTGATCCAGCGTATATGCACGCAGAAACCGAATTTATTGCAGTTACAAGGAAGGCAGTCTGCGTTTAAAGATGATGGCTCTCTCTCTCACACACACACACACATAACGTTACTATCAATATAGACACGTCAGAGGATGTGCACAGTCGGCAAAAGATCATGAAAGCAGGTAAAACATCACCACAATTATGTCACTTCACTGTACGAAAGATGTCATCGGTTTACATGGTTATAAGGTGTCCATCATGCCATACGATGTGTATTGAGTGCATCCACCAAAATAGAAAAAAATAAAAACGTGCATCATGATACGGTGTATGATCATAAATGAAACTCATTCTGTTCACGGGCCGATATGACATCGGACAACTCGAGCAGTAGATCAGATATACCAGTCGGAAGTCACAATAAAGTATTGAAGCTGAACTAAACAGAGCATTCAGAAGATGACAACATCACAAGTTTCATTAAACAATATGTTAACAGCACGACCCTCCGAAACATAATGGGCTCAACACCAGATGAAACATAAACTGTATTAGATATCAGTTACTATATATCAGTTAGTATGTGCTACTTTCGATGAAATTAATTTAAAAAGTGTAAAAATAAATAACAATTCATGAATACTGGCCAAATACAGCAAAAATTGGTAAAAAATTTATGGCATTTTCCGTGTCAGAACTTATGCTAAAGTCTGCTTAATACAGAATGTTGAAGTGTTTGTTATATTTGGTTAGAGTAAATTCAGGTTAGGTTATTTCAACTCACCTTCTCATGGTGTCACTGATACATGGAAATCCAAAAGTGTTTGCCTGGGCAGTTTGTGCCGCACCGCGGACTAATAAGACCGGTATTTTGCGCGGCCTAAGAAGACAGATATTTTGCGCGACAGTTATCCGGGTACAATGCGTTTGTATTTTTCAACGCAGCAGCCGCTTACTGTGGGGCCCAAGCAACCTCGGCAAATTTTTTTGGATATCCATGTATCAGTGATACCATGAGAAGGTGAGTTGAAATAACCTAACCTGAATTTACTCTAACCAAATATAACAAACACTTTAACAATCTGTATTAACCAGACTTTAGCATAAGTTCTGCCACGGAAAGTGCCATAATTTTTAACAAATTTTTGCTGTATTTGGCCAGTATTCTTGCTTTTTTATTTATTTTTACACTTTTTAGATTAAATTCATCGAAAGTGGCACATACTAACTGATACATACTAAGTGACATCTAACATAAATTTTGTTTCATCTGGTGTTGAGCCCATTATGTTTCGGCCTTGTGGAGGGTCGTGTTGTTAATATTTTGTTTAATGAAACTTTTGATGTTGTCATCTTCTGCATGCTCTATTTGGTTCAGCTTCAATACTTAAGTGTGGCTTCCGACTGGTATATCTGATGTACTACTCGAGTTGTCCGATGTCATATCGGGCCGTGAACAGAATGAGTTTCATTTATGATGATACACCGCATCATGCAGCGCGTTTTTTTTCTATTTTGGTGGATGCACTCAATACACATCGTATGGCATGATGGACACCTTCTAACCATGTAAACCTATGACCTCTTTCGTATAGTGAAGTGACATAATTGTGGTGATGTTTTACCTGTTTTCCATGATCTTTTGCCGACTGTGCACTTCCTCTCAGGTGTCTATAATGATGGTAACGTTATGTGTGTATGAGAGAGAGAGAGCGAGAGAGAGAGAGAGAGAGAGAGAGAGCAATCATCTTTAAACGCAGACTTTCTTCCGTGTAACTGCTTTAAAGTCAGTTTCTGCGTGCATATACGTTGTTTCACCTCATTTGGTACAAACACTAGGCTAGTATGTATAGTTATCACCCTGTGCACTTCCTCTGACGTGTCTATAATGATGGATACGTTATGTGTGTTTAGGCACTGCATGTTATTTTTAAGAAAATAAAGCGTGAGCAAACATATAATTCATACAGTTTACATCTTTTGTGGAGGAAAATTTACAGAGTACCCCATATACAAATATGAATGCAGCATCCGATGCACTTCTACTGACCCGTCTATCATGATGGCTATATGAAGTGTGTGTTGACTCTGGAGAACTAGACCATGTTTCGTTATTCCTCAGAAAATATTTATTACTGAAAAAAAATTACCATGTTTTAGTTTATCCGGAGACTGCCATTACACTTTTTTGTTTTTTTTCCATATAGCACGATTTTCGGTAATCCAGGCACATTATATGAACGATATTGTGATACACGCCGGTGTAATTTTTATGTCAACCATTGTCTTCATTCATTGACGAAATTTAAATTTTTACCGATTTTTGTTATATATGACCAGATTTCTTGATTTTGTACATTTTCACACTGTTTTTAATTATATTTATAGAAATAGCAGCATACGTACTTATATCCAACCAATTTATGTCTTTTTGAGTGTTGGCGTCTACTACGATTCGCTCTTCAGACTAGTATGTAAGTGATGAAGTGTAATGCCACTACAAGAACTCAAAAAATAACACGGTAAAGAGCTTTATTAATGGAAAGTGGATAAAATAAAACAAATTGAATAACTTACTATGTGTATTTTATTCACACTGTTCACATCAATGTAGTATCCTGGGTTATAATTCTTAATTACCAAATTGTTAATAACAGGTAATACAAGTAATTTTTATATGAAATAAATTCACATTTTAGTAGATTATAATCCAGTATTGAACTGGGGGTCAATTGAGTCACATAAACATCACTAACATCCATTTCAATCAGTTTTTGCACTGTGGCCATATGATAGTCCTTGTAGCACTTTATTAGATAAAATTTCCACAATTTCTGTGTAGTATCTTGCAACTAGGTATCCCCACCTCTTCTTGACGCCAAGGCGCTGGACGCTGCAGGCTGCGCGTCGATGAGGTTCTTCCAAGTTGAATCGCTGAAGAAGATGCCGCTGGTGGGATCAACATTTAGGTAAAAACATACAGTTTTCATCCTGGCAATCGTACGTAAGAAGACGGCGAGCTCGCCAAGTGGAATGTTTGTCTGGGAGCTACCTGTGTAGAACAATCTGACACTAGATCCAATACTTGAGTCAACACGACCCATTATTCATTCGTTAATATAACCTTGTGTCGGTATCCTACTTTTTCGAGTACTACTACTGGCTCAAATTCGTGTTTGGACGATAAACCTATCGTCAAACGCTTAGAATCACCAGCATTGAGCTGATACACAGACGAGAACAGCAGTACCGGGCTGGCCATCTCTGTACTCTGGCACTAGCAGTCCATTTGGGTAGTAATCAGGTTTAGTCCGTGGTGGTTGTGGTAAACGTTTTCAGTCCTGTCCTTAGGTAAGGCTGTTACAATTGAGAAACTCTGATGCCAGGCCATACATACCACGCGATTACATTTTATTTTAAAGTACTCAGAAGTAAGTATTTGTATTCCAGAATTATGGAGAAGTGTTCTAGTGCTCTGTCAAAGCGAGTTAAACATCATGCTGTTATCGAATTTTTAACTGTTGACAAAGTAATTCCTACTGAGATTCATCGTCGTTTCAAGGCTGTTTATACCGACGATGCTGTTGATAGGTCTACTGTAAATCGATAGGCACTAAAATTTCGTGATTGCGAGAATGTAAAGGTCATAATTGTACATGAAAAATGCAGCCGACATGCGATCACTTCAGCAAACGATGAACATCGCATACGTCAACAATTTGATTCGACCGGTGAATCACTCAAAAAGCGTAACACAAACCATACTGGAATATCCAAGGAACATGTCAGCTTCATTATTGAGCAACTGGAATAGAACTGCATCCCCTCTCACTCCAATGCTGAATTTATTAGGTTTTACCTCGCATTACATTAGAATGAATAGAGAACTCTCAACTCAAACAGTAGGCAGCCTCATAATAGATTCCGAGTATTAAAAGTAGAATGAACACACGCAAAGACCGTTGCGTGCTGGTACATACATGCGTGGGGGAGTGCATGTGACCGTTAAAATGATTAACAATAGAACTCTAGGTTCCCCAGAGGGGTGGCCGAGATGTAGTTTTAGAGAGGGTCACTCGACCTATCAATGTAACAAGACATGGAAGCAGTCCCTGATCAAGATGACGTTTGGTGAGATCACTTGACGTATCAATATAACAATGCAGTGCGTAGCTGATTCGGTGGTCGAGATCCTTGCATTACATTAGTATGAATAGAGAACTCTCAACTCAAACTGTAGACAGTCTCATAATAGATTCAGAGTATTAAATGTGGAATGAATACACGCAAAGACCTTTGCTTGCGGCTTCATACATGGTGTGGGGGAATGCATGTTACGGTTAAGAGGCTTAACAATAGAACGCTAGATTCCCCAGATGCGGACCGATCAAACTGCGGTGCAAAACAATCTGCAATACATTTGGTTGACCATAATGGTGTTCTGTATAGTGTGAAGGGTGAGAGGATTGATACTCGTATATTTTGCTTTGAAGACTGTATATTAAATAGCACCGCAGAAACGTTTCATAAAATAGGCTTTGGAATCGTTAACCAAGACAATAGCGTGGCTCAGCAACGAAATTTATGATCAACTACCGAAAATAGCAGTTTTTATAAAAAATATTTTTGGGTAATTGGAAAGCTCAGTTTTTTAGAATCATCGCGATATAAAAATAATTTTCGTACCTATTGTCAGGAGTAGAAATTAGAAGCTTAATATTATGTGCAATGAAGTTTCGCCTTAGGCTGAGAGGGGCCGCCAAGTGGGTTTTGTGTGTGAATGGACCCTCCTTGAATTTGAATAGGAGGGGACGGCTGGCTGATGCAGGAAAATTTCTAACGAAATACCGAAAATAAAAGTTTTTTTAAAAAAATATTATTGGTAAATTGGAAAGGTTTTTTTTTAGAATCATCGTGGTATAATTAAAAAATTTTTACCTATTATGCCAGGAGTAGAAATTAAAAGCTTAAAATTATGTGATATGAGAGATGTGTTTCGTGGTGCGCTTAAAGACATGATTGGAATTTGGCGAAAATTACCGAGCGTGGTGGGTGATTGATAACGCTCTGACCACGTATTCAGGAGGGTGCTGGTTCGAATCCCCGTCTGAGCATCCATATTCTGGTTTTCCCAAATCACTCCAGGTGGCCGTTCCCTGCACCAATCCATTCCCTTTCTCTAATGACGACGAGGTGTTAAGCCATACTGGTACACTATGACCACGCATTCAGGAGGGCGCCTGATCGAATCCCCGTATGAGCATCCATATTCTTGTTTTCCCAAATCACTCCACGTGGCCGTTCCTTGCACCAATCCTTTCCCCGCGTCTAATGACGACGAGGTGTAAAGCCTTTCTGGTAGGCTATGGAATTTGGTTTTAAATCGTATTTTATTAGAGTCGAATGCCGTCCAAAAGCGATTTTTTTCCTTTCACTATATACCTTGTGGGTTGGTGAATGATATATTAAGTGACCAGATTTGTTACGCTTGAGTGCACCCTAAGAGGGAGATTAAAGTGATGTTATTAAAGGGGAGGGGTGATGGGAAGGCAGGTGTTCTAACAAGTGGCCTGGCTAAAGAGCAATAGAATGAGCAGCTGCTGCTTCGCATCTGTGGGAAAGGAGACGACGGTTACAGGTGGTCGCTCAAGTGGCCTGACAAAAGAACAATAGTAGGGGAGGAGAACAATAGAACAAAGGACCGCGAGGGCAGCTGGTGCTAGCGTTGGGGAAAGACAGGTGAAGCTGAGGTTAGTGATGGGGAGGGGTGGAGGGAAGAAAAGGCAGGTGTTCAAACAAGTGGCATGACAAAAGAGCAATAGTAGTGGGGAGAGAACAATAGGTGTGTACTCAAGTGGCCTGACAAAAGAGCAATAGTGGGGGAGAGAACAATAGATCTGAAAATGATTGACAGGTGGTAGGGGGAGACAACAATAGGTGTGAAAATGATTGACATGTGGTAGGGGGAGAGAACAATAGGTGTGATACTTGAGGTTAGTCAAGTGGCCTCAAGTCAATTGGCCCTCAAGTCTAGTTGCCTAATTAGCATAACAATAGAACAATAGGTGTGAAAATGTTTGACAGGTGGGAGGGGGGAGAAGAATAGAGGTGTGAAAATGATTGACAGGTCTATTGTGTCTGACAACCGCCCAATCCACACGACTTAGGTCCTCGTACAGTGTTAAGTAGTAGACTTAGATAAAAACATTCACTGTGTTTTGGATGGACGGTGTATACTCTACCCGCCTTTTCCTTACAGACATCAGGATGGTTAGTAACTGGGATACCTCGTCGTCTTCTATTGAAAACTCCTTTTTGTTTGTTGATGGTGTAATATGCACGAACTTCCTCGTACAGCAAAGTTTTCGCAAATATGTCTAACCTGCACTGCTGAATGAATGCAAGAAGTGTTGTGTTTCTAGGATTGTTCACTTGTTGTTGGATACTGGATGGGAGAAAATAAATTCGCTGTCCGTTTTCCAAGTGAACATTCAAACGAATAACTGGTGGAAATCTTTCGTGGATTGGTAATGATAAAATTCGCCACATCGCTTCAGAAGAGCTGAAATATCTTCCAGATTGGTATCGCACCACTTCATCATGATTACTGTGAATGCTAAATGTAGCTTGATCACTGCCTTTATTTATATACTTTCATAAATATTTGATGGCCTGTATGCTGCCACAATATTCAACCTTTGTGTGGGTCTTTAGGGCGCGTAAAAATACGGGAGAATATGGAACAACCCATCTGTTATCAACATCAATCATACTGTTACATATACGAACTTTAGCAGTGAATCCGCCATCTTCAACAGATTTGAGACGATACGCCGGGTAGCCATCATCTCCGGTTATTGTCTGTTTATTCAGTGGTTTCGGAAACCTTTTACAGCAACGGCCATTTTTCATACATGGGGAATCAGGATTGAGTGGTCCACAAGGTCCGTGGATCATGTGGCTTTATACGATTTCATAGAGGACAGAGTCTGTGGTTATGTTTGAATATTCTGCACTTATAACTTTGTCCATGGTGTTGTGTCTAATTTTTTCCTCTAACCAAAGCAGAATATTGGCATGAGGCAATCCTCGTTTCTGCTACCCTATGGTATACATATTACACTGTACAACACCAAAAATCTTTCTTTTTTTAAATTATGAGATCCATGAGTTTCTTTAGTTTTAAATGAAAGACACGAAAGACAATATCATGTCGTGCGTCAGATACCTGAACTTGACAAAGTTCATTCGTGATTTCATCCCACTTTGGGTTGTAGTGATTGTTATAAACAGATCTGAACAACCATACTTCCGTACATAAGCGAACGCGTCTTGGCTGCGTTCGTACATATGGCGGGATCCACCCGTAAAACTTGATGGCAATATGCCCAATCTACCGATATCTTCAATAGCAACAGAGCATCTTGCAAATGTATGTAATTCTCTGCTCGTAAACGGCTTTGATGAGTCCTTATGTACAGCAGACTTTCTGATTCTATTTTAGCGAACATATCTACCAAATACTGGTTAAGTAATTGGCGAAACAGGAGCATATAATTTGTTATCCCTTCTCTGACCATTAAACGGTAGGCGTAAAATTGAAGTGCAGATGACTTTTTAGTTGTTTTTACACCAGACAACGGAGTACAATTGTATAGCTCGAAATGGTATCCATCCTCACCTCGACAAGACATAAGAGGATTTTGTAGAGAGTAATACGCACGGTTTGTTTCACTGATGCGCTGCAATCGATTATCACAAGTGCGAAGAACAATATCACGCGTTCCATGATGCTCATTCACCAAAACGGCAGCTACCTCATTAGTCACTGGCTCGTTATAGCAGCCACTGTGAGAATTACCTGGTCTGTGGTCCGCGCTTATTACCAGATGGTAATTATGTCGATCGCTGTCTTGAATAGATTGCAAAGAATTCTTAACAGAGCGAACGTATTGGTTATTATCGTGCAGGAGACTTTGCAGTTCCACGATAACTTTTTGGTCTAAATTTCCAAAACCGGACATGTGTGTTTCGACTTGTGCCTGATGATTCGAAATGAAATAGATTTGCAGGAAATTTGATAACGCATTTTTTATGGGTAACAATGATCCAATAAGGTGGTAACCTGACCTTGAACTTTAAAAGTTGATATGTAGTTTCCTTCCCTTGTTTCCTTTCCACCAGGAAGGCACGCCCATATTTCAAAAAGTTTTTTGATTTTTTATGTTCTCCAATTAACAAAGATTTTAGTTGGTCTGATGGATCGTGTAGAGGTTTCAGCTTGACCTCACCAAATGAGCAGCATAAACCATTACTTTCTGCTTTCCATTTTAAAGTCCCACATTTTCTACAGACTTCTGTCATACCTCCAATGTTTGGAAATTCAGCATAATGAATGCGAACTTCGTAGTTCAATCCACTCATAATTTTGTTTTCCCACGGAAGTACTTGCTGAGTTATATCATATACATTTGACCCTTTACCGTCTAATGAAGATACCGGTATTGCAGTTCCTCTAAGCCTGTCATCAGCTTGGCGCAAATCAGAATGTTCACTGCTTTACTTCTGTGAAATCCGTTGATTTCCTACAAGTTCTTCAGACACAGTATTCACCGAATGCTCTTGTGACTGATGCTTGGTTGCTTCATGCAGGGCTTATTTTTATTTTTTTGTAACACATAGCTGCGCTTGACGTTCACGATTCGTCGCTAAACGTTTCGTTCGGTTATCGCTAGTTTCAGTTGCTCTAGCCAAAGCGTGAGAAATCCTGTCACGGTTCAAACAAGTTTCTTTCTTCTGTGCGCTTTCGGAAGCTCTCGATTTAAAGTTCAGAACCAGGTTATTGTTCATTCGCGTTTCTCGGTGCAGATTGCTTTCATTTGCTATATCTATTTCACTGCGTTCTCTTTGACGTTGCAAACGATGTTGTCTGTCTGTTTCACTGTCATTTAGCCGATTGCAGTGATATCTTTTAGCTGTAGAAGTTGACGCTGAAAGATTAGATCTCTTTCGAGAGGGCATATCATAAACTTTTTATTTACACAACTCACGACACAAACAATCAAAACGCTATTACAGCTATTATCATCATTATGCATAAACTTTGGCTAAGATTATGTAGATAAGTATAAACTTTTATAATGATGTAGCTCTGGTGGTAATGAAAAATATTAACTTATTGATATTAATTTAACTTAGCTAAAAAATGGAGGACTGTACGATAAACGTGATGCCACAAATTTATATCGATTTATAATAGTTAACATAGCTGAAATTTTAAGCACTAAGTATAAACCTTTGCTGGGATTTTATGTGTAAACTGTGGCTGGGATTGCCTAGCTAAGCATAAGCTTTGGTGAGAATGTAGCTATGGACATAACGAAAGATATTATTTCTGTAATACAGTATTTAACTTAGATAACAAAAAAATATCTTATTTTTAAATTCGGATACGGAGAATTTCACGATAACCGTGGTGTCGTAATTTTTTTTAGATATATATAGCAGAATTCTTTATTAATAATAATAACAGCATCTTTATTTCTGATTGAATATTGGTTTTATTTTGAAGATATGTTGATTCGATCAATTATTTCTGTTTTAAAATAGCACGTACTAAAACTAATATTACGCATTACGAATTATTTTTAATTTCCTTCGTTTTCAGTGACACCAAATTACTAATGTTGTTATTTCACCCGTATGTAAATATTTCCAAAGTTTCAATAATCGATAACAGTGAATGTATTAATGCGGTTGTGACAGAAGCTATGATTTACGAAAAGAATCAATTGGCAGATTTGTTGTTAGGTTAAAATGCAGACTGGACCACAATGAAAATTCACTCGCTTTGTTAGAGCATAAGTCATAACAGCATATTTTTTTCTGATTGGATACTCGTTTTATTTTGACGATATGTTGCTTCGATCTGTTATTCTGCTTTAAAATAGAGATTTACGCGGACTAAAAATAATCATACGTGGTATCACATGTTAAGAATTATTTTTAATATTTATTTCCATCGTTTTCAGTGACAACATATTACTTTCAGCCACATGTAAGTAATTCCAAAGTTTCAAGAATCGATCACTATACAGCGAATGTATCAATGAGAATGTGACAGAAACTATGATATACGAACGTAATCATTAGTTCAAATTAGTGGTTAGGTTGAAATGCAGCCTGGACCCGAATGATAGACTCGCTTTGTTAGATCATAAGACATTATGGATTTAGTTGTATTATAATTTACGCGGTGTGGCATAACGTTTTAAGATGCTTAATTGAATTTTAGTTTCACTCGTTCCATGCTGCTGTTGTCATTAACCCGAAGCTCGTATGGCGATAAACATTACAGTTATGAGACTTATTTAATAGAAATAACAGTTTATTTTACTGGCCGTGGTTTGAACAGCAGCCAAAATTTGTACACACGTTCCTGCACTTTATAGCCATAAAATATATATTAATCGAGTAAGGTACGTAGAAATATGGAAAGTTCCGCACAAGTCATTGTGGGGAAAATGTATTGTTACCTGTTGATATTTTTGGTAGTTGTTTCTCAGAGAACTTTCTTCGAGGAAAAAAACTGATTTTCTTAACCATAATGATATTTAAAGAAGAAATATTGGCTTATTAATGTACAACGTTTGCGACCTCAGTCATATTGTTCCAGAGACAAACTGTTAACTGTCTACCAGAGATAATATTTGTCTACCACTACATAGTAATCTAACGCATTTCGCATATTAACTTACCTGTTGCGATGCAAGTCAATACTTACTACGTTTAATTAGCATATTCCGTTTATTTTAAGGACTGCGGTCCAAAAAACTGAATAACAAAAGAAAAAAGAAAAAAAGAAAACTGAATCCAAAGTATTGTGAGATTATTGCGAAAGAAGTGCGCGTCTGAAATGCATAATGATCGGCAGCTCACAATTTTCCAATATAAAGATTTTTAATTGTTTGCTCCTTACCATGGTACATATAAGTCATTAGCTATTTTCCCAGATTTTAACTGGCACCGTTAGCTCTAAAAACTTAAAAACCCCATTCAAATTGCTGCGGTACTTATTGCGCGATACCCGTTCCAGTAAAAAGACACACGGAGCTTGCTTACAGATATATAATAGTATAGATTACACTATAAAATAGAAGGTATCAATTCTTAAAATAAACAAATTTCACAAATGTTTGAAATCAGTAAACCTCACTAATGAACTATCAATGAAAAAACAGTAATTATCTCAAATTATTCATTCAAATTTCCTATTTACAAATTGTAACTGTAAATTTTAATTTTAAACGAAATAAAAGGTACAAAATTAATCTTTACGTTGGTAAAATTAGTTACTGCGGGAGCTGGAACGTGTTCGTATCTATACGACAAATGAAACATGCGAGTAACGAAATTAATTTGTAACGATTCGGTACTTCGAGTCAGGTGACGAACCGGTTACTCAATAACGATTACATCGTTATTTTTACAGCTCTACATAAAAGAAATATTTTTTATAAGAAAATCATATATTTCCCTTGAGTGTCGATGAAAATTAATAATATTTACTTTTATGACAATGTAGGTTGTTGCGGAGATAAAAAAAAGAAAAAGTTGGACGCTAACGGCGTAGATTGCATAGAACGGTTGCTTGGAATTATCATTGCCGAAAGAATTTTGCATCTTCGGATATTCCACAAATTCAACGTAGTTCCTCGTGGAGTACAATAATGTATAATGAACTTGAAACTGTTTGAAACGAAAGGACTAAATTATTTAATAATTATAATCAATTCATAAATCATCAGTTATAAGTCGAACCACAACATCGGTTACGCGACAATCAACCACTAAAACTTGGCTTGCAGACATGGATTCAATGAAACAAAGGAGCGCAACACAAGGCGAAGTTGCGGCTTATTTCGAATTACTGTCCCAGTTAAAGAATATAATAATAAAAAAAGTCAGTCCACAGAGTATAACTCAGACAGAAATAATAATGTTACGTAGATATAGTCAGTGTTTCGTGTGTTACAAATCCTTTCTTTTGTCATATTACATAACGGCAATTTACTAAATTCAGTCGTTCATACTAATACTTTGGGAATCTTGTACACATATTGTTACCATGTTTTCTCGTATGGAAAAATACATCATTCATGTGCGTTGTAAAGATTGTAAGGCCACGCCAGGATCTTACAAAAAATTTAAATAAGCGTTTTAACGGTGTGTAAAATACGTTTTATGATATTATATATCAGATAAGACATATTACTATTGGTCAAAAAAATTATTCTGTACTAAAGTTCTTGGAACTTTATGTTCCAATTAGAAAACATATAAAAAAGGGTATTTTTAAAACATACAGTTACTTCAGTAAACTAAGGATTAAACCTCGGAATGAAAGATAGCAAGCTGAAAATTTATACAAACCTTTGTTTTGACATTTTATAAATTGATTCAGAAGTCTCATAGAATCTCGTGTACGCTAGACAAGATGGTCACAAAAAAAAAGGTTTTTAACAAATATCTCGCTTCCTTTACTCTAAATGTTATTTTGAGTTATTAGAAAAGTTGTAGAGCATAAAATTCTCTACAAATTTCGTCATTGACAATTTTTAATAGATTTAACCCTTCTTGAGATAGAGCGCGGTGAGTGGGGAGCGGTTGGCCCTATGAACGACAACGCTACAGTACGATACATTAACTGTAAAATCCAATAGACAGTACGATTTATAATGATAATTGTTTGTTAATAATCTAATAATGAATAACCTGTAATTATTTAATAATTAATAAATTGTATTTATGGACATTATATTATTTAAAAATCATATATAAGTTTAATATTAATGATAAGATATTTAAATGAAATAGCTTAAATGCACTTTAATTATTTTTTATTTCCCGACAGTTTATCATAAATCTATTAAAATTCAAGTTAATACAGTATATAGAGAATTTTGTTGTTGTTAGTGCTTATATCAAGTATGTAGCTCCATATACTTCATGTTCGTCGTTGTATTCCTCTTCTTGTCACTCAACTTGAATCTCTAATTCATTATCATCATCGTCGTCATTCATTAAGTTTGGTTCTAAAGCTTCAAGGATTTTAGGTACATATTTACCTCCTTCATCTAGATCATATGGTAATAATACAATAATCCAGCGTTTAGGCATGCTTGTCCATTACACTGACCACAAACTGAGGACCATTGCAAATCTACTTTTCTGCATCCGCAATTACAACTTCATTTTGCAACATCCACCCCATTCCTTGGTTTCTAAATCATTTCCTAACCAAGTTTCGATCTGATAGTAGAGACGATTGATGTGTTGTCGAGTTGCTGCACTTGTAGGTAGACGAGTGGATAACTGGACTGGTTTGTTGAATCTAGCTGATTTGATAAATTGTGTATATCGAGAATCGTCTATGCTGTCTGATTTTGGAGCATTATTCATTACTGAGAAGACACGTACTCCATTTTCAAACAATGTTCCTAGAGCAACGGTTCCCAACCTATGGGTCGCGACCCACTGGTGGGTCGCGGAACAATCGAAGTTTTTGCCACACAATTTATCTTTTATTCCATCTATTTAAAAAAAAATAACACGATATTTTACAAGTGCAATAATCATGAAAGCTATTAGCTTAAATTAAAAAGTTTTCTTAAACAGTCAGCCGGTATTATGCAATAACTTCGTTATGAGCTATAGCGGCGGCAGCTATCGTGCAATCGTTATGGCAACTCCCCGCTCTAGAGTTGAGATTCTCGCGCATACCACAAGCAGTTTTAGTTTCCTCATTGTCATTTTCTTGTTTATTCTTGAATCAAAACCAAAGTCTTTGAAACAGTCTTTCTCTGCTTGTGAGAGTGAGTTATTGTTTGAATTTTGTTTCGACTAAAGTAGGGGGGACTAAGGCGACTCTGGGAAAAGAAGCTCTTTGTACAACTGTACTTCCTTGACCGACTGGTAGATGGCAGAACTTTGCCCTCGGTGAAAGTATTTCCTCCAGATTTCTGTTCTGGAATGCGCGCTCTGCGAAATGTGTACACTGTTTCAACACACCTACAGAAATTTCCACTCGACTGTTATCTATGTTTGCATATCCATTAAGCGTTGCGAAATGTGTGCCGCGCGGGAATTCCTAGCGTCCTGTTAAGCAAGCACTTGTTTGCGCTGCGAAACATCTTGGCTACTATCGACACACAGTAAAATATTTTCTTTGGTTCTGTATCGTGAAAAATACTTAGTGTGAACCATTGCGATTTTTTACTAAAAAATAAAAAAGTCCACATCAACGGATATTACGTGAACAGACATCGGTAGCGTTGGGGCTAGAGTGCCGAAGGTCACCGATTCGAGTCCGGCCGCGGGTATGGGTGTTGTGATATTATTGAAAAAGCCGTTCCAACTCGTCAATTTCAAAACGAAAATCAAAATTTTAGTTTCCACACCTAGAGAGTATTGCGCCATCTTGCCTTGAATAAAAAATAAGTCGAAAAGCATAAATGTTTCCTTTTAACGTTCGATATGGAAAAAAACAGTCATAAACTCCAGATATAAAACCGAGGAAGAATTCTATGTGTACCTGTTTTCATGAAATTATTTAGCGTTCTGGCTTTGCATTCGGGAGGACACCGGTTCGAATCCCCTGTCCGAGCATCCAGATTTGGGTTTTCCATGGTTTCCCAAATCACTCCAGGCAAATGCCGGGATGCTTCCCTTAAAAGACCATGGCCGAATTCCTTCCCATTCCTTGCCCCCCTCCTTTCCCGTCTCTAAAGACCTCGCTGTTAACATAAATTCCGTTCATCGAAGCAGGCAGACATTAAAAATTAAGTCACCGACGAAGAGACTGGAAACAAAGTCACTTTTTCACATCATGATGAATTCATTATGAACAATATAATATAACTCACGAGTGTAACCTACAGTCCGTGTATTTTAAAGGATGTATTATATTAGGGGTAATGAAACACAGACACTTAAAAAAATCAAAGAGGCATTGAATGGGTTTACTGATGTATGTAAG
>JARYHS010014409.1:35377-56040 GCA_031002005.1 Vandiemenella viatica
CGCCTGCGCCGGGGGTGACCAAGCTGCAGGATGCTCGACCGGTCAGTCTGCTCCGCCCCAGCTGCGGAGTAGGCAGGTGTCGGGTCCAAGTGCCCGCCGGGATGGCGATGGCAGCGCTCGGGGGGGGGGCCAGCCCCTCTGCTACCTAAAGCCTTTTCCATGTTGCTACGGCAAAGTGAGTACCAGCCCGCAAACAAGAGTTGGCGCCGCAGACTCCACAACCAGGCGCTCTCGCCCGTGCGGCACGGGCGGTGACCAAGCTGCAGGATGCTAGCTACCGGTCAGTCTGCTCAGCGCTAGCGGAGTAGGCGTGTCGGGGTCCAAGTGGCCCGCCCGGACGGCGATGGGGTGCAGCACCCTACTTATACCTAAGCCTTTCCATGTGCTACGGCAAGTGAGTACCAGCGCAACAAGGTTGGCCCGCAGACTCCACACCCAGGGCGCTTCTCGCCGGCCGGGCTGAGTGACCAAAGCTGCAGGATGCTCTACCGGTCACAGGTCCTGCTCCGCACTGCGGGAGTAGGCGGGTCGGGTCCAAGTGGCCGCCCGGACTGGCGATGGGCAGCAGCCCACTGTACCTAAGCCTTTCCATGTGGCTACGGCAAGTGAGTACCAGCGCAACAAGGTTGGCGCGCAGACTCCACACCAGGGCGCTCTCGCCGCGCCGGGCGGTGACCAAGCTGCAGGATGCTCTACCGGTCAGTCTGCTCCGCGCTGCGGAGTAGGCGGGTCGGGTCCAAGTGGCCGCCCGGACGGCGATGGGCAGCACCCACTGTACCTAAGCCTTTCCATGTGGCTACGGCAAGTGAGTACCAGCGCAACAAGGTTGGCGCGCAGACTCCACACCAGGGCGCTCTCGCCTGCGCCGGGCGGTGACCAAGCTGCAGGATGCTCTACCGGTCAGTCTGCTCCGCGCTGCGGAGTAGGCGGGTCGGGTCCAAGTGGCCGCCCGGACGGCGATGGGCAGCACCCACTGTACCTAAGCCTTTCCATGTGGCTACGGCAAGTGAGTACCAGCGCAACAAGGTTGGCGCGCAGACTCCACACCAGGGCGCTCTCGCCTGCGCCGGGCGGTGACCAAGCTGCAGGATGCTCTACCGGTCAGTCTGCTCCGCGCTGCGGAGTAGGCGGGTCGGGTCCAAGTGGCCGCCGGACGGCGATGGGCAGCACCCACTGTACCTAAGCCTTTCCATGTGGCTACGGCAAGTGAGTACCAGCGCAACAAGGTTGGCCCGCAGACTCCACACCAGGGCGCTCTCGCCGCGCCGGGCGGTGACCAAGCTGCAGGATGCTCTACCGGTCAGTCTGCTCCGCGCTGCGGAGTAGCGGGTCGGGTCCAAGTGGCCGCCCGGACGGCGATGGGCAGCACCCACTGTGACCTAAGCCTTTCCATGTGGCTACGGCAAGTGAGTACCAGCGCAACAAGGTTGGCCCGCAGACTCCACACCAGGGCGCTCTCGCCGCGCCGGGCGGTGACCAAGCTGCAGGATGCTCTACCGGTCAGTCTGCTCCGCGCTGCGGAGTAGCGGGTCGGGTCCAAGTGGCCGCCGGACGGCGATGGGCAGCACCCACTGTGCCTAAGCCTTTCCATGTGGCTACGGCAAGTGAGTACCAGCGCAACAAGGTTGGCGCGCAGACTCCACACCAGGGCGCTCTCGCCGCGCCGGGCGGTGACCAAGCTGCAGGATGCTCTACCGGTCAGTCTGCTCCGCGCTGCGGAGTAGCGGGTCGGGTCCAAGTGGCCGCCGGGACGGCGATGGGCAGCACCCACTGTGCCTAAGCCTTTCCATGTGGCTACGGCAAGTGAGTACCAGCGCAACAAGGTTGGCCCGCAGACTCCACACCAGGGCGCTCTCGCCGCGCCGGGCGGTGACCAAGCTGCAGGATGCTCTACCGGTCAGTCTGCTCCGCGCTGCGGAGTAGCGGGTCGGGTCCAAGTGGCCGCCGGGACGGCGATGGGCAGCACCCACTGTGCCTAAGCCTTTCCATGTGGCTACGGCAAGTGAGTACCAGCGCAACAAGGTTGGCCCGCAGACTCCACACCAGGGCGCTCTCGCCGCGCCGGGCGGTGACCAAGCTGCAGGATGCTCTACCGGTCAGTCTGCTCCGCGCTGCGGAGTAGCGGGTCGGGTCCAAGTGGCCGCCGGGACGGCGATGGGCAGCACCCCACTGTGCCTAAGCCTTTCCATGTGGCTACGGCAAGTGAGTACCAGCGCAACAAGGTTGGCGCGCAGACTCCACACCAGGGCGCTCTCGCCGCGCCGGGCGGTGACCAAGCTGCAGGATGCTCTACCGGTCAGTCTGCTCCGCGCTGCGGAGTAGCGGGTCGGGTCCAAGTGGCCGCCGGGACGGCGATGGGCAGCACCCACTGTGCCTAAGCCTTTCCATGTGGCTACGGCAAGTGAGTACCAGCGCAACAAGGTTGGCCCGCAGACTCCACACCAGGGCGCTCTCGCCGCGCCGGGCGGTGACCAAGCTGCAGGATGCTCTACCGGTCAGTCTGCTCCGCGCTGCGGAGTAGCGGGTCGGGTCCAAGTGGCCGCCGGGACGGCGATGGGCAGCACCCACTGTGCCTAAGCCTTTCCATGTGGCTACGGCAAGTGAGTACCAGCGCAACAAGGTTGGCCCGCAGACTCCACACCAGGGCGCTCTCGCCGCGCCGGGCGGTGACCAAGCTGCAGGATGCTCTACCGGTCAGTCTGCTCCGCGCTGCGGAGTAGCGGGTCGGGTCCAAGTGGCCGCCGGGACGGCGATGGGCAGCACCCACTGTGCCTAAGCCTTTCCATGTGGCTACGGCAAGTGAGTACCAGCGCAACAAGGTTGGTGCGCAGACTCCACACCAGGGCTGACCAAGCTGCAGGATGCTCTACCGGTCAGTCTGCTCCGCGCTGCGGAGTAGGCGGGTCGTGTCCAAGTGGCCGCCGGGATGGCGATGGGCAGCGCTCGCCAGCGCCCACTGTGCCTAAGCCTTTCCATGTGGCTACGGCAAGTGAGTACCAGCGCAACAAGGTTGGCCCGCAGACTCCCCACCAGGGCGCTCTCGCCGCTCCGGGCGGTGACCAAGCTGCAGGATGCTCTACCGGTCAGTCTGCTCCGCGCTGCGGAGTAGGCGGGTCGGGTCCATGTGGCCGCCGGGACGGCGATGGGCAGCACCTACTGTGCCTAAGCCTTTCCATGTGGCTACGGCAAGTGAGTACCAGCGCAGACTCCCCACAGCTCCAGGAGTTGCAGGTGGCTTCGAGAAGCTATGCCAACATGCGCGAACTGCTCGGGGCCACATGCATCGTGTGCAGCTCGCTGTCCTGCCAGACCGAGGCAAGAAGAGAAGAAGAAAAACAAGAAGCGCACAGCGGCAGCCAAGGAGACCGCCGCGGGAAGGGGAAACTCGCCCACGCTACATGCTGACTGCAGCCGACAGAGAGAAGGAGGGAGAGCCCATACCAACCGACCGACAGACAGGCTGCGCCCAGACACTGCTGGGCCGCCGTCCAAGGACGGCCGCCTCCCAGATGGAGCTCTCAAGCAGAAGAGTGCGGCAATCGTCGCTACGAGGGTTGGTGTGCGTCCCACGCGGGGACAACACCACAAGACCAGCCGACCCTCGCCAAGATTGTACAGCTGCTAACGCAGTTAATAAACATGATAGTCCCCTAGCGGACTCAACGAAAATAAGGACTCCAAGTCCACAGACAACCATTTCCCAATCAGCAAACTAAATTGTTAATAATCCCCAAACACAAAACAATGTATTAAAACGTGTCTAATAAAGTTAAAAATATATAAATAAATGTTTACCCGATGGCTGAAGGGGAATGAAAGATTAAAAAAAAAAAAAAAAAATCTATAACCAATGTATATAACATTAGAACTTTTTGAATTATGCTACACAAAGATTATTTTGTTTCACTTTTATCTCTGGTCAAGCCCCCCCCCCTCTTCCCGGCAATTCTACCACCACCGCGCGTTTTCTGCCTGTGCTGCATTCATGTGGCGGGTTGGGGTGTGACCACATCTTTCCCCCTGCCATATATCTCGCCTCTCACATGATTAAGACTCATGTCGAAATATTGTGCAATTTGTTTATGTTTTTGTGTTTTTGTGTTTTCTTCTCGCCCTCCTGCCTTTATCTGTGGGAAGTGACGGGTATTTGTTTATTTTTCCCTATACCATCTTATTTTAAGTTTTGATCAGGAGAGAAGTTAATTTATTTTAGACATCTTAATACATTTATTTTATTTAACCTAATAAAGGCCGCCAGTTAACACCACTTACAACAGGAATACTACTTTCACTCACTTGGTATCCCCTGATCTTATCAGCAATAAGAAGCGAAAGCTTCCTTTTACCTCTGAAATTCAGATGGACCCCATTGCGAGTATATCTCTCCCTACCAATGCAGGCCACACCTATCAAACCAATGTGTTAATTTCCTGGCTGCCAGAATACCCTTTCCAACGATGCATTCGTATGCCTAATGTTATGCCACATCCACGTTTTTCAGCAAGACAACTATCCTCTAGGACAGCGGTTCCCAACCTTTATTTGTACACGACCCACTTTTATGTAAAAAAAAATTTTCGCGACCCACCTAATATGAGAGTCTATCTAATATCAGAATGGGAACTTTTGTATGATCTCGATACACTATCGACTATTCTATCCTACGAAAAGGCAAATTTTTGTACAAAGTATATACCAGGGGTGGCCAACCTGTGGCTCGCGAGCCGCATGCGGCTCTTTGAAGGATTATTTGTGGCTCTCGATAAATGTACCCGAATTCCCTTTTCATTTTTCTGTTATTATATTTAAAAAAAATTATCGTTCCGTATGTGTTTCAAAATGTCTTTTAAATTACTCATAACAAATTTGAAAGACTAAGTGCAACGTTGTAACAAATTTCATTTCCGTCCAAGTTAAGAATGATAGGACTCATCGAAAACTGCGCGAACGAATATAAACAGTGGCCTAATCTTCCACAATCGACCAACTCCAGACCGATTTTGAATTTGTAAACTTTCATTGCAACGGACAGTTGACATTGTGCTCTGGAGGAAACAATTAACTGCGCGAACGAACATAAACAGTGGCGTAATCCAGTGGTCCGCAAACGGTGTGCCGCGGCACACTGGTGTGCCGCGAGAAGGTGAAAAGTGTGCCGCGAAATTTTACCCATTATAAGGAATTAATTGTCTAGTTTTTTATTACTTATATTTTAGTTTCATATGCCGCGAATTGTTACGTATTATGGTTTAATAAGAAATTAAATTTCATTTATTTACTCACAGTTGCTATTAATTTTGTTTATTCATTTTTGATTTTTTTTTTTTTTTTATTCCTCGCCTCTACTGCTGCGCTTTGAGGTTCTGTTATATTTACCGCATGTACTGTGTATGTGCTTTTCCCTCAGTCTAAACTAGGGCTGTTGATAAAATATCGATATATCGATATTATTTTTTGAAAATATCGATATTTATAAGGGATATTTTTAGGACGATATTTCGATACTGAAATATGAATATCGGAGACGATTTTATTTAAATAGTCGTTTTCCGTTTTCCTCATAGAAGATATCTAGTTATTATTGGTGGAAAAGAAGACGATTACCTGTGTTGCACTTGCAGTAAATTAAATCATAGATAGAATTTTAAGAAAGGATGAAAATTAATAAAATCCAGATGATCAAATAAAATTTATAGGACCATATTTAAACACACAGTTAGTGCTTCTGATTAATTGTTTCTACCTAGATAAATGTCACTACTGTTGCTTTATCAGTCATACAAATTCACTAAAGCCAAGATTTCCCTGGGATCTCTTTCTGGTTTTATACGTCTTAGAGTAAATCGTACACATTATGCTTTTCATTTTAGTAAAAATGTTTAATGCTTTTTCTCTTTAATGTATATAGATATATATCTCCGTAACGCCGTGAAAAAGCATTCTGTTTCAGAAATTGAGGTCTTGACTCAGAAGAATATTTAACATCGTTTTATGAGTAAATAGCCATAAGGTTTGGTCGTATTTTTACACAATTTGTTTTTGTAACATTGTTTCCATAAAATATATCGATACATCGATACTTTTTCTCCGATATATCAAACGCGATATTGATACTTTTAAAAATATCGATATATCGAAAATCCGATATTTTTTAAAATATCAACAGCCCTACTCTAAACTGCTTGGATTAGCAGGCCTTTCCAAGCCTTATATTATTTTATTTCGTTGTCGGTACTTCACCAACAATACTTTGTTTCTATACCGTTGCACCGACGCATTGTTATACATCACTGTAAAAACAATCGGCACGTCTATATGACTTCTTTGAAGTGTATAAATTCCGCTTCTTACAATTACTCCAGCTCCATCATAGCTGTGCTCTGAAGTGGTCCGAAAACTGTGTTAGTAATTGGTCTTGATTTTTTCTATTACAATTAGCAGACTAAGTTATTTCCTCAAGATGGACAAATTCCTTGAACGGTGTGTTCCGTCTATGATTGCAACTAGTGAAAGCGATGAATCAGAAATAAATAAATAAAAGTTGATGCAGAGGAAAGATACTAATTATTACTTATTCTATGGTTTTTTTTTTTTTTTTTTTTTTTTTGGTGTGGTGAAATGAAGTCTTCAATTCCCGAGTGTATCGTTTGTGGTGAAAAACTCAGTACCGCTGCTATGGTTCCCAGTAAATTGAAACGACATTTGTCACCAAAACATTCTTCTCTTTCAAGTAAAGATGTCAATTATTTTCGTCGGTTGTTGGAAAACAAGTAAAAAACAAAGAACTTTCATCACCGCTACAGTACGTGTTTCGGAAGAATTACAGGGAACTAGTCATAAGGCAGCCGAGCTTATCGTAAATACCAATAAACCACATACAATAATTGAAACGCTGTTAATACCCGTTTGTAAAGAGATGGTGAAAATAGTTCTGGGTTTAGAATCTGCTAGTGAAATTTGAAAAATTCCTCTTTCTGCTGACACAATCAATCGCCGAGCTATCGAAATGTCTCGTGATATAGAAGACGAAACGAAGGAGATAATTAACAACAGTCAGAAGTTCTCACTTCAGATCGACCATAGATATTAGCAGCCTCACACAACTTCTGCAGGCTTCTTCTGCAACTTCTTCTGTAGCAAGGAACTTCCAGAGCAAACTACTGGTGAAGAAATATTTCGTTTGACTGATGAATATTTGCTACTTAATGAATTAACATGGAAGGATTGCGTTAGTGTTTGTACAGACGGAGCGGCTGCTATGACAGGCCCAGTGAAAGGATTTCAGCTAAAGTAGTCGAAGTAAATCCCGACGTAGGATGCGATCATTGTCTCTTTCACAGCGAAGCCATTGTTGCTAAATATCTGCCACATTCTCTGAAAGATGTGCTGGACGAAGTAGTTAAAGTCCTGAACTTCATAAAATCGCGGCCGATAAATTCGCGACGTTTTTCCGTTTTATGTCAGGAAATGGGTTCAGAACACACTACATTCCTGCTACATACAGAAGTACGCTGGCTGTCACGATGAAAGGTATTAACACGAATATTTGAACTTAGAGAAGAGGTCCAGGTATTTTTGACTGTTGAAAGACATAAGTACGCGGATTGATTCGCAAATGGTGAACGGGTATGTAAGTTGACATATTTTTCCTACATTTTCGTACACTTGAATCAAAATGCAAGATGGGAACGAAAATATTCTCGTTAGTATGGATAAGATTAAAGGATTTGAGAATAAGCTGGATTTGTGGTTACAGAAGATTGAAAATGGGTCGTGTGAGATAATCCAGACTGTATGGTCATTTGATGACGGTAATAAAAAGGTGATGGACTTAGTTATACCTGGTAGAACATTTAGAAGCCCTGCGGCAGAGATTCAAAAAGTTCTTTGGAGAATGTGTTGAAGATTTCAACTGGGTTCATGATCCATTCGTTGCAAATTTGGAACAACTTCCAATTAATATGCAAGAGGAACACGCAGATTTAAAAGCTGGCAGAACTTTGATTCCTTTAGATACATTTTGGCAAACAATAAGGAATGAATATCCGGCTATGTCCGACATGGCAGTAAATATGTTATTGCCGTTTCCAACTGCATATTTATTTGAATTGGGCTTCTCGACGTTGACTGAGATTAAACATCCAACAGTGAAAGACTCAAATCAGTCGATGAAGAAATGTCTACATGGATTAGCCACCTGTATGCATTTAATCAGGTACAAGTGTCAATTGAAGGTATGTGTACAATTGTACAGTAACAAAAAACTGCCGCCCGATCGGTAAGGTGTGCCGCGAGATTTATGGATACCCTTATGGTGTGCCGCGAGTGGGAAAAGGTTGCGGACCACTGGCGTAATCTTCCACAATCGACCAACTCCAGACCGATTTTGAATTCGTAAACTTTCATTGCAACGGACAGTTGGCATTGTGCTCTGGAGGAAGCAATTTGTATCACTCTTGCTACGGGTATATTTTGTAATCTGGAATTTTTGGTAAGTTAACTATTATTTGTTTCGTAGTATGTAACACGCGTTGTTATTGTTTTAATAACACAAAACTTGCATTTTATAAATTTCTTTATTAATTTCCAGTTCTTTTAAAAATGTGATTACAGAGAACGAAAATAAAAGAAGAAAATACGAGCAAGAAAATAGAAGTTTTAATAATGAGTGGGAGGAGAATTTCTTTTTTATTGACAATAACGGAAAAGCATTATGTGTTATTTGTAATTCTACGGTCAAAAATTATAAAGCTAGCAATTTACGTCGACATTATGAAACCAATCATCCTCAGTTTTCTAATCAGTATCCACCAAATTCCAAATTAAGATCAGATAAACGCGCTTCTTTAAAATCAAATTTAAATAAACAACAGTCAATTTTGATGACCTTTAACAATGAAGCTAATAATGTGGCTGAAGCCAGTTTTGTTATTGCCTGGAATATTGCTCGTGGAAAACGCCCGTATGGAGAGGGAGAGTTTATTAAAAAAAACTTGCAAGATGTACTTAAAGTTTTAGATCCAACTAATGAAGCATTGCACAAAGTTGTTTCGCAAATTCCCGTCTCCAGACACACAACCGAACGACGCATAACTGCAATTAATACATCTCTTGAATATAATTTAAAAAATGATTTGAAGAACTGTATTGCATTCAGCTTAGCCCTTGACGAATCGACAGATATCACAGATCTTCCGCAATTGGCAGTTTTCATACGTTTTGTTTCACCTGACTTCGTTGTTAAAGAAGAATTATTAGATTTAGTTGCACTTCAAGAGTCAACCCGCGGTGTCGATATTAAAAATGCATTAGATTCCATAATGAAAACGTTTGATGTGCCTCTTAATAAACTTGTAAGTATTGTAACCGATGGAGCTCCGGCAAAGCTGGGTAAAAAAATCGGGCTTATTGGGCTTTTAAGAGATGATTCTCAAATTCCACAATTCATACCGATTCACTGCATAATTCACCGAGAACATCTCGTTGCAAAATATTTACAATATCCTGATGTTATGAAAACAGTGTTACACATTGTAAATTACATTCGCACCAATGCAAAAAATCATCGACAATTCAAAAATTTCCTTGAACAATTAAAGGACGAAGAACTTCCAAATGACATTAATTTCTTTTGTATTGTTAGATGGTTATCTAGCTACAACGTATTAAATCGATTTGTAGATTTGTTTGATCCGATAACTGCATTTCTAAAAGAAAAGGAAATAACCTATTCAAAATTAGACGATGTCGAGTGGTTGCAAGACTTAATGTTTTTGACTGATGTTATGGAACATTTGCAAACACTGAATTTACAATTGCAGGGGAAAGATAAAATAATATATGACCTCTCACAGGGTATATTTAGTTTTCAAACTAAATTAAAACTTTTTCAAAAGTACATTAAAAATAAAACATTTTGTCATTTTCCTCGAATTAAAAAAATTGTTCCAATATTAAAAAAGAAAAACTCAACGAGTATATAAAAAACCTAGAAGTAATATTGACGGAATTCCAAAATAGATTTCAAGACTTGAAATATTTTAAATCGTCTCTTGATTTTTTTCTAAATCCATTTGACATTAACATAATTCAAAGTGAGTTTTCAATTTCAAATGTAATTATGACCCAAAAAGCATATGGAGAATTAGAATTAATAGAGATGCAAAAAGATCAAGCTCTACAATTAAAATATAAGTCGACGCCGATCACTGAATTTTGGAAATTTGTACCAGAATCAAAGTATCCTGAATTAAAAAAGGCTGCTTGTCGAATTATTTCAATATTCGGAACAACGTACTTATGTGAATCATTTTATTCCACTTTAAAATTCGTGAAATCCAAACACCGATCAGTATTAACTAACCAGCATCTCAAAAAATTACTGAGAAGTGCTGTCACCAATTATTCACCAAATTTTAAAGAATTATCAAGAGAAGTAAAATAAATGTGTTTAATTTTTAATATTTAAATTCAATACACATATTTTGTACTTTTATTCATATGTTATCAATAAATATCATTTTTGTAAAAAAAAAATTAATGTATTTTTTGCATACCTTTTAAATACGTATTTAATTGCGGCTCGCGAAATATTTCAAATTTTGAAAAATGGCCTCCCCTGGTATATACTATCAACAAAAACAAGAATTGATAATAGACCTACGTAAAACAAAAAACTCATTATAGACGGGGAGGGGCTGCACAGATAATCACCTCATCCAGTTGACTGCTGAAAATCCACGGTTAGAAGTAAATCGATCAGTATATTAAAATGCAACTGGTCTGCCAAGTCTCTTTTTGATGGAAACCACCTGGAGGCCCGACTTTATTGGATGATTGGTAGGTTTATCATTGTGTTCTACTGCACCCAAATGTATGAAAATAAGGAAGACTGGGAGCAGGAAAACACAATGGTAAATTTACCAGCAAACAGCTAAAAATGGGATTTGTATGTGTTTTCCACCAAGATATGACTTGGCACAATAGAGGCATTTTAATTTGCAAATCGATATTTAACTAATCCTGGAATTTCAGCCGTCAACTCGATGAGGTGATGCTATTAACAAGGATAATTAGTAAGATGTAGTAGTTTGTTTTGTTGGCCTAACACTGAATTTTCCATTGTAGATTTGGTAGAAAGATAATGTCGTTTTTTATCTTTTTAAGAAATCAAGAGCCTTACCCGTGTACTCAGGATGCCTTTCAAATTATTATGGCTTGATGCTTTCATTTGACAAAATTTCACAACAAATCACGCACTGCGGTATTAGCTACTCTTCATCACCCGAAAACACAAACCCGTATTTCAAATAATCCGGGTTATACCTTCCCAGATACGGATTTTGCTTTTTCGCGCTGCCTGCATTGTAATTACAGTTACTTGGTTGTGGGTCAGTAACATTTTCAAACTTATTATTGATAGCCATGATGTTTCCTCACCATTTGGATGCTCCCTTTTACGGCACGATCCAGTTCTCAACCAACTTTTCATTATCACATTAAATCTACTCTCAGTCAGTAGGGGGACTAAGGCGACTATGGGAAAAAAGCTCTTTGGACAACCGTAAAGAGACTCCACTCGTCCGCGTGACGTCACAGTTGCATGGCAGGAAATTCTAATGCACCAATGGTGGCCAAGGTCGTATGACGTCACAAGATGGCGGATCGTTAGTTCTTTGGCCGGCCGCCCAGATGGCAGCACCGGCTGGGCTTGCGCTGGACCGTTAGTTCCTCGACCGGCTGCTAGATGGCAGCCACCGTTAGTTCCTTGACCGACTGGTAGATGGCAGAACCTTGCCCTCGGTGAAAGTATTTCCTCCAGATTTCTGTTCTGGAATGCGCGCTCTGCGATATGTGTACACTGTTTCAACACACCTACAGAAATTTCCACTCGACTGTTATCTATGTTTGCTTATCCATTAAGCATTGCGAAATGTGTGCCGCGCGGGTATTCCTAGCGTCCTGTTAAGCAAGCACTTGTTTGCGCTGCGAAACATCTTGGCTACTATCGACACACAGTAAAATATTTTCTTTGGTTCTGTATCGTGAAAAATACTTAGTGTGAACCATTGCGATTTTTTACTAAAAAATAAAAAAGTCCACATCAACGGATATTACGTGAACAGACATCGGTAGCGTTGGGGCTAGAGTGCCGAAGGTCACCGATTCGAGTCCGGCCGCGGGTATGGGTGTTGTGATATTATTGAAAAAGCCGTTCCAACTCGTCAATTTCAAAACGAAAATCAAAATTTTAGTTTCCACACCTAGAGAGTATTGCGCCATCTTGCCTTGAATAAAAAATAAGTCGAAAAGCATAAATGTTTCCTTTTAACGTTCGATATGGAAAAAAACAGTCATAAACTCCAGATATAAAACCGAGGAAGAATTCTATGTGTACCTGTTTTCATGAAATTATTTAGCGTTCTGGCTTTGCATTCGGGAGGACACCGGTTCGAATCCCCTGTCCGAGCATCCAGATTTGGGTTTTCCATGGTTTCCCAAATCACTCCAGGCAAATGCCGGGATGCTTCCCTTAAAAGACCATGGCCGAATTCCTTCCCATTCCTTGCCCCCCTCCTTTCCCGTCTCTAAAGACCTCGCTGTTAACATAAATTCCGTTCATCGAAGCAGGCAGACATTAAAAATTAATTCACCGACGAAGAGACTGGAAACAAAGTCACTTTTTCACATCATGATGAATTCATTATAAACAATATAATATAACTCACGAGTGTCACCTACAGTCCGTGTATTTTAAAGGATGTATTATATTAGGGGTAATGATACACAGACACTTAAAAAAATCAAAGAGGCATTGAATGGGTTTACTGATGTATGTAAGTATGACCTCGATGAATCTAAAGCAAAGTTGTCGATTTGAAAACCAGTTTCTTTCCCTACAGACATTTCTGAAGTGAATACATGATGTCAAACCAATCAGCATGTAATTTTTTCAAGCCTATTTCTCAAACCTACCATACATTATTCCTTTCAAAATTCGTAGCCTCAAAAACCCATCAATGGTGAAATCCTTTCATTGAAACCTACAGATATTCACCGACGAAGGTAGGGAAAACCAGAAATTCCGTTCATCGAAGCAGGCAGACATTAAAAATTAATTCACCGACGAAGAGACGGGAAACAAACTCACTTTTTCACATCATGTTGGATTCGTTATGAACAATATAATATAGCTCACGAGTGTCACCCACATTCCGTGTATTTTAAAGGATGTATAAAATTATGTGTAATGAAACATAGACACTTTTTGAACTCAAAGAGGCATTGAAGGTGTTTAGTATAACGTCAATTAATCTAAAGCAAAGTTGCCGATTTGAAAACCAGTTTCTTTCCCTACAGACATTTCTGAAGTGAATACATGTTAATCTCTCCACTGATGTCAAACCAATCAGCATGTAATTTTTTCAAGCCTATTTCTCAAATCTACCATACGTTATTCCTTTCAAAATTCGTAGCCTCAAAAACCCATCAATGGGTGAAATCTTTTCATTGAAACCTACAGATATTCACCGACGAAGGTAGGGAAAACCATAAATTCCGTTCATCGAAGCAGGCAGACATTAAAAATTAATTCACCGACGAAGAGACGGGAAACAAACTCACTTTTTCACATCATGTTGGATTCGTTATGAACAAAATAATATAGCTCACGAGTGTCACCTACATTCCGTGTATTTTAAAGGATGTATTAAATTATGTGTAATGAAACATAGACACTTTTTGAACTCAAAGAGGCATTGAAGGTGTTTAGTATAACGTCGATTAATCTAAAGCAAAGTTGCCAATTTTAAAACCAGTTTCATTACCTACAGACATTTCTGAAGTGATTACATGTTAATGTCAACCAATCAGCATGTAATTTTTTCAAGCCTATTTCTCAACCCTGTCTTTGGACAAGAGAACACTTGAAAATATTTGTGACAAAGCCTTTCCCACACCATAGGCTAGAAAAATCAAAGTTTCAAGTTTGACCATGGCAAAACTCAAGGAATGGAAGCATCAGTACGATACCTTATTTCTCTAACTTATCTCTGCTGCCATTGGTATAAAATATTTCATCGCACTCGTAATTGTTGCCATCCAGGTCAAACCTTTGTCGTCTGTCTATCCACACCAATCTATGCATCAATTCTGTTATGCTTTCTTAAGCAATCACAAATTGAGTGTCCTTAGCTGCACTTTGTCTAAAATTCCAATCAATCCCTTGTGACACATCAGTGGTGATTGACACCTTTAACTGTATTTTCAGCACAGCACTAATGTTCCAGGAACGAAATACCGTCTGTTAATCTTACTAATTTTACCCCTGTCGAATCGAAGTACGCCAGTCCTATGTGATAAAAATCGAGTCACGCTAAGCACAGAACATGCCTGAGACCATCGCCTGTGACCAAGGTGGAGATATAGAAAATTTACCCACTCCCTTATAGAAGAAATCCAGTGTCACCTTCTACTGATATTCTATTCCTAATTCTTTCACCAAGATCCACCCCTAGCCTCATCGCCAACGTACCAACAGCACTTCCTCAAACCACCTTCTATTTTCCAATGATCCCCAATCCAACCCCTGATCAGTTTACAGACAGGGTTACCTTCTGTTCGTGCGTTAAAGTAAACCAAAAATTGAAAATTCGCAAAGTCTTCTCCTAATCAGTAGCCAGGTACCAAAATGTTCACTTAAGGTGGTTCTACTGCAGTTTTCCAGGAAAATTCTCCCTTTTTCCGGGAAATTATTTTTCAATAAATCAGGACCCAGGAGAGTTCTCCATTCGGTTTAAAATGTTCCCATCTAACGCCAACCTTCGGACTCAGGGCCAAGAGTGACATTTGTTTGTAATTGCATGCTTTGTTCAACTAACCACGATAGAGTTATCATAATGCTCTTAGCTAACTTGGTCATCAAACAGACCTCATAACCCACATTTTCATAGAACATCCCCACACATCGACAAGTATCCAAAGGTGCAGACACTAGTTCTATTACGCCTAAGATAGTGCTCACACTTGAACTGTCGTAAATTGTTAGGTCATTCGTATATGAAAGTGGGTGTTTAGATATTTTATCCACTCAAGCCTCATCACCTAAAATCTAGTGCGAGATTGTGGTCATGGTCAACGTAGGCTCCATACACCACTCAGAATTATTCCACCAATATCCATTCTAACAGCATTATACGCCACCTACAGCCCCTCAACACTCTTCCTATCTTCCAATGACATCCATACTACACCACACAAGCAATGGTCTGACTGTGGGTTTGTAGCCAAGTCCTTCGCTTCTCTGGTACATCACCCCTCTCTGTTAAATGATTTTTATGTAGTGAGAATCAAAATTCACATGCCAACACAAACGGCAGTTAACTGTAAAGAACACATCGAAATGGGAGATTGCCTAAGCCCTGAAACAATGGTTAGAAGCACACGTTGATGGTGAGCATAATTCTATAACCATATATTTTAGACTCAAATCCACAGAGGAATGACACACGCACACACTTGTACATGCATACAGCGAGGTCAACAGAACTAACAGCAAGCATCACGGAAACGATGAAGTGGGGGGGGGGGGCAGATTTGTCGTTACAACTGATTAACTGGACAGACTATCGTTACAAAAATCATCAGACAGACGAGTTAAAGTCAGGTATCGCCATACTTACGCTTATATGCACAAAGAGAGACACAGATACACATGTCCAAGACTACAGAGAGTTCAGCACAACTACCGGTACCAATCATAGAAACAAAAAAGTGGTGTAGTACTCTCTTGCCTCATGACTGGCTGAAAAACAGAAGTCTACTTACATATCATCAGCCTGGCGAGATAGAAGGTGTGCAAAAGATGGCATGTTTTCACCATAAACCTAAGTGTTTATACCATAAATAGTGTTCATCACGCCCCAGTTGATTATATTTACCATCAACACGTCTCTCCCACAACGCAACCCTTTCTACCATTCAGTAAAAAAGTAACGCAGGTACCATGAGTTGCAATAGACACTTGACTATCAGATCTCACCCACAAATCCATACATCTAAATACACTAGCACAAACAAACATAAGTGGAGGGACAGAAAAATCATTCGTCCAGACAGACGTGTTTATAGAAGGTATCACCATATTTACGCATACAGACACAGAGAGAGACGCACAAACACTCACATTTCCATGCCTTCAGCGAGCTAGACACAACAATCAGCCCAATCATGGAGACGAAAAAGAGGGGTAGAACCCCCATGGATCATAACTGACCAAAAAATCATCAGTAACATATGTTCCAGGCACCATACTCTTCACATCAACATCATCTCATTTATTTCACACTACAGACCTCACTACCATCCAGTATCATGTGTGCTATGTACAAAACTGTTCACATCAGCACCAACACGTCTATCCCACACCTAAGCTTTTTCTGCCATTCAGTAACATGTGCCCCCCATGTACCACGAGTAGCAGTAGACACTTGGTCATCAGACAGATATCATAACTCCCATATTCATCCTAGGTCTCACCCACAAATCCATATGTCACCTCACACATGCATAAGTGCAGGAAGAGCACATCATACATCCAGACAAAGGAGAAAAAGGAAGGTATCTCCACATTTACGCAAAAAAAACACACAGAGATAGAGATTCATACACACGTACATTTCCATGCCTATAGCGATCTCGACTCAACAACTAGCCCAATCATGGCAACGGAAAAAGTGGAAACAGAACACCCATGACTGGCCAAAAATCATAGAAAGACACACATAAACACATACATACATCCTCACATGTCAATGCATTCACAAAGTTCCATTCATCACCACACATATACACATAACTGGAGGAAAGAGACTAAACATACTAGATCCAACTAAAGAGTTACAGGATGTGTGAAGTTGGAAATCACAGCCACGTCTGGCCAACACCGCAACCCTTTCTATCATTTAGTAACATGTGACCCAGGTACTATGAGTTACAATGGACACATGTCTATCAGACGGATATCAAAACCTCCATATTCATACTAGGTCTCACCCACAAACCCATACGTCTCCACACAAGCACAAACATATGGGAGGAACAGCAATTCATACGTCCAGATAAATGAGTTTAAGGAAGGTATCACCATACTTACGCATACAGACACAGAGAAAGACGCACACAGACACATATATCCATGCCTACAGCGAGCTCAACACAACAACCAGCCCAATCGTGGCAAAGAAAAAGTGTGACAGAACCCCCATGGCTCAAGACTGCCAAAAAAAAAATCATCTTTAACTTGTGTTCCAAGTACCAAACTCCTCACATCAAAATCATATCATTTAACTCACACTACAGACCTTTCTGCCATTCAGTATCGTTGGTAATATGTACAGAGCTGTTCCCATGATCAGCACCACGCCACAAGCCTTTTCTGCTATTCAGTAATATTTGCCCCACGTACCACGAGTATCAGTAGGCACATGGTCATCAGACAAATATCATAACTCCCATACTTATACTAGGTCTCACACACTAATCCATACGTCACCACACACACAAGCACACACATACAACCATTAGACAGACGTTAGAGTGTGTGCAAATGATGACATGTTTTTGCCGTACACCTCAGTTCTTATCCCATACGGATTATTCATTAAACCAAATTAATTACATGTTCCATCAAAACATAGGTAGCCAGTCATTGTGAAATCTCAAAGTCGAGTAGAATCCTATCGTGATAGACACACAACCACATAGAAAGACACACATACACACACTCACATGTCCATGCATACACACAGTTACCATACATCACCACACACATACATGTAACTGGAGGAAAAGGACTGAACACCCTAAGTCGAGACTGAATAGTTACAGGATGTGCGAAATGTTACATTTCTTTGCCACAAACCTCGATGCTCATCACACTCAACTGATTACATCTACATAGGTGGCCACTGAAGGAGAAGTCACAAGTAGACTCCTACCATCATAATTATACACATAACCACGCAGGAATTCGTACACGCACCTATGTACATGCATATACCACAATTTCATAAGTAACCACATACATACAAGTAACTGCAGGAAAGGGACCCGACACACGACGTCCACACTGAGGTGTTACATGATAGGTAGACGATAGCATGTCTTTACAATACAACTCAGTGCTCACAACACTTACCTGAATTTTAATGTGCCATCAGTATAGCTGGCGGCTGGAACTAAACACTTGGCAATGTTTGGTCAAAAGTCATTTGTTAATAGCAGCTCATCAAAGAGAAAATTTGGGTCAACCTGCCCAGGCGGGCGTGGCGAGAGGGGGCTTCCCTTCCCCACTGCGGACAGAAATACAGCAATTCGCCGGTCTAAAAGCGCGGACCGCGTTGGATTACCGGAGTTTCCCGACCGGGATCTATTACCGGTAACCGCATATTTAGGACCGGACTGAAGACCGGAATTTCATTGCGCTGTAAGCGGTTATATGCGCCGGTATACCGACCTACAAAAACATGATATACGCGTTCGCTGTGAGGAAGGGAGGCCCCCCTCTCGCCACGCCCGCCTGGGCAGGTTGACCCAAAATTTCTCTTTGATGAGCTGCTATTAACAAATGACTTTTGACCAAACATTGCCAAGTGTTTAGTTCCAGCCGCCAGCTATACTGATGGCACATTACATTTCAGGTAAGTGTTGTGAGCACTGAGTTGTATCGTCTACCTATCATGTAACACCTCAGTGTGGACGTCGTGTGTCGGGTCCCTTTCCTGCAGTTACTTATATGTATGTGGTTACTTATGAAATTGTGGAATATGCATGTACATATGTACGTGTACGTGTTCCTGCGTGGTTATGTATGTAATTATGATGGTAGAGTCTACTTGAGACTTCTCCTTCAGTGGCCACCTATGTAGATGTAATCAGTTGAGTGTGATAAGCATCGAGGTTTGTGGCAAAGAAATGTAACATTTCGCACATCCTGTAACTATTCAGTCTCGACCTAGGGTGTTCAGTCCTTTTCCTCCAGTTACATGTATGTGTGTGGTGATGTATGGTAACTGTGTGTATGCATGGACATGTGATTGTGCATATGTGTGTCTTTCTATGTGGTTGTGTGTCTATCACGATAGGATTCTACTCGACTTTGAGATTTCACAATGACTGGCTACCTATGTTTTGATGGAACATGTAATTAATTGGGTTTAATGAATAATCCGTATGGGACAAGTACTGAGGTGTACGGCAAAAACATGTCATCCTTTGCACACACTCTAACGTCTGTCTAATGGTTGTTTGTGTGTGCTTGTGTGTGTGGTGACGTATGGATTAGTGTGTGAGACCTAGTATGAGTATGGGAGTTATGATATTTGTCTGATGACCATGTGCCTACTGATACTCGTGGTACGTGGGGTAAATATTACTGAATAGCAGAAAAGGCTTGTGGCGTGGGATAGAGATGGTGCTGATCATGTGAACAGCTCTGTACATATTACCAACGATACTGAATGGCAGAGAGGTCTGTAGTGTGAGTTAAATGATATGATTTTGATGTGAGGAGTTTGGTACTTGGAACACATGTTAATGATGAAATTTTTTTGTCAGTTTTGAGCCATGGGGGTTCTGTCACACTTTTTCTTTGCCACGATTGGGCTGGTTGTTGTGTTGAGCTCGCTGTAGGCATGGATATATGTGTCTGTGTGCGTCTTTCTCTGTGTCTGTATGCGTAAGTATGGTGATACCTTCCTTAAACTAATTTATCTGGACGTATGAATTGCTGTTCCTCCCATATGTTTTGTGCTTGTGTGGAGACGTATGGGTTTGTGGGTGAGATCTAGTATGAATATGGAGGTTATGATATCCGTCCATTGTAACTCATGGTACCTGGGACACATGTTACTAAATGACAGAAAGGGTTTCGGTGTGGGCCAGATGTGGCTGTGATTTCAAACTTCACACTTCCTTGAACTCTTTAGTTAGATCTAGCATGTTCAGTCTCTTTCCTTCAGTTATGTGCATATGTGTGGTGATGAATAGAACTGTGTGAATGCATTGACATTTTTGGCCAGTCATGGGTGTTCTGTTCCACTTTTTCGTTGCCTTGATTAGGCTAGTTGTTGAGTCGAGATCGCTATAGGCATGGAAATGTACGTGTGTATGCGTCTCTATCTCTGTGTGTTGTTTTGCGTAAATGTGGAGATACCTTCCTTTTTCTCCTTTGTCTGGATGTATGATGTGATCTTCCTGCACTTATGCATGTGTGAGGTGACATATGGATTTGTGGGTGAGACCTAGGATGAAAATGGGAGTTATGATATCTGTCTGATGACCAACTGTCTACTGCTACTCGTGTTACATGGGGGGCACATGTTCCTGAATGGCAGAAAAAGCTTAGGTGTGGGATAGACGTGTTAGTGCTGATGTGAACAGTTTTGTACCTAGCACACATGATACTGAATGGTAGTGAGGTCCTGTAGTGTGAAATAAATGAGATGATGTTGATGTGAAGAGTATGGTGCCTGGAACATATGTTACTGATGATTTTTTGGTCAGTTATGATTCATGGGGGTTCTACCCCACTATTTCGTCGCCATGATTGGGCTGATTGTTGTGTCTAGCTCGCTGAAGGCATGGAAATGTGAGTGTTTGTGCGT
>JARYHS010014410.1:0-20135 GCA_031002005.1 Vandiemenella viatica
CTAAACTGCGCTTGAGGGCCCCTAGAGGTGCGCTTTGGGGGCCCTTGAGGTATGCTTGGGGGCCCCATGAGCGTGAGGGCCCCGGTGCACTGCACCGCCTAGCCCCATAGTAGCTACGCCCCTGGATGTGACATCAAAAAATCTAACATTTGCTAATGGGAATGTCTCATAAACGATTAATGACATGGTTTAAAGAAAATCTGGATCCGTTCAGGTGATGTAGCATTCCCACACGCGAATATTAAATATTTAATTAACATACAATAACTTATCATCTAATATCCTATAGGTGTGTAAAGTAATTACAAGAATACAGTATGAGGTACGCAGTATTGGTTAACGGTGGCAGAAATGGAATATGTTGCATTTCTAGGGGCGGGTAGTGGGGGTGTGATTATATAACAGCTGAGCTTTACAGCTGAACTTTTATTCTTGCAGAAAGCGTCTAGTATTGTGATCGTGCTCTGTTGTTTAGAATAATATTTTTTTGCTATCATTGCTTGTCGTGGTAGCCGAGGAAATAGTACTTGTTTTGTCTGGGAGGATGAGATGTTGAATCGAAATCAGATATTGCAGATATTGCAAATATTACTGACATCGTCCTTGCTGTTAGCGGGGAAGATTTATGAGTGTTTAAAATGGGCGTATCCAGCGAGGGGCTGGGGGAGGGGGCTGCTGCCCCCCCCCCCAGAAGAAAAATTAAGTTGCCTTCAGTACGCTTCGACGAGTGAAGAACTGGCTCAGCAGCACTTTGTGAGAGGAAAGATTGACTGGATTATGCCTGATGAGTGTGCATCGAAATTTCGTGAAAGAACACCTTGAGATATTGAGAAACAAAGATATTGAAAAATTTTCTAAGAATCCGAGATGATTAATGTTTACATAAACTGTAACTGAATTACGATCTTAATTTACTACATAATAGGTCCTTAGATTAAGTGGTTGGATTAATATATTAATCAATAATAAAAATAGTTTACTCAATAGGTTTGAGTTTCATTTTGTAACAAACCATCATGTTTCAGTGCCCACCCTACTTCCTCGAAACCAATATGAGGTGCCCCCCCCCCTAGCTCAAATCGTGCCCCCCTCTAGCTCTGATTGTGGATACGCCCTTGGTGTGTAACACAGTTTGTAAAACCTCACCGCAGTCACAGTACGGAGAATCTGCCCAGCCGCAGGTGTGGAGAGTTGTAGCAGTTCTCCGATTTAGTTTACACCAAATTGAACGCGGTAAGTTGAATCCTGGTGATTTTGAGCAGGGATTGGTAATTTGCACTGTGCGCTGTGGTTTCGACAATGCCCATTCCGTTGTCTTGCGATCTGTAGGGCTGAAGGAGTTAGATGTTAGACTGACAGCAGTCTTCCAGACAGGGCGACGTGACTTCAGCAAGCGATGTTAGGCGCAACTACAACGCATACTCAAGTAGACTGGTGTAATTTCTTACGGGAAATTTGCACTAAGTGGTTGGAAGCACATCCCATTGAAATAGGTGGAATGGATGAGAATGGAGAGTCAATTACTGTCGAAGCAGACGAATCAAAATTCGGTAATGCTAAATACAACCGCGGTAGATATACGGAAGGACACTGGGTATTCGGTGGTATTGAAAGAGGCTCTGGCAAATGTTTCATCGTGAATTTGTCTGACAAGAATAAGACCACACTGATTGCATTAATTCGTCAGTACATCCTCCCAGGCTCCATTGTAATGACAGATGCATTTGTTTCTCACCATAGTTTGTCAACATATGGTCATGGGGTAGTTGTACACCAGCGATACTTCGTTAACCCTGATGACCCTAATATCCATATAAAAAACATAGACAATTTGTGGGCAAGAGCAAAAAGTAAATTGAAGGTGCAACCTGGAACATCTAAGCGTCTTTTTCGTAGCCACCTCAACGGATTTCTTTGGAGAAACCACTCTGATAAGAAGGTCCGCTTCACAGGGTTCTTATCTTGTGTCGGGGAATTATACCCAATGTTGCCAAATTAATTATACGTCCACTAGCCGCCCTCCAAGGGCGTAGCCAGGTACGGGCAGGGGGGGGGGCGGCTGCCCCCCCCCCCTAGCAGGACCTGGGTTTGCGCTCGATCAGAGTTCTGCTGAACCGAAGAGTAAACAATGTTAAGTAACTTTCAAAAATTAATTCGATTCGCGCGATTTAAACCTGCTTGATACTGCTATCTGCGGGAAACAGACGGTACAATGCGCCACGCACGGTGCTGTAAGCTGCGTATCGACTATGAGCGGCTGCCGCGCGAGCCGTGTTCGAGCGCGCCAAACCGGTTATTGGCCGCGCGAACCATTTATGTTGACGAGCGCGGCTGCTTCGCGTGGCAACGCAACAGAGCCGGATTGCGCGGCAGATTATATAGGCACCGTCTTTTCGTGAAGCCACCGTGGACATTTCACTTGCACGAATAGCCGCAACTTTCACTGTAATGCGACACAGTGTATATTGGAAACCAAAACGAAAAATCGTTTGGTGGATATGGAAATTGTATTTTAACAGAATACAGTATGGTGAGAAACTCATGGAAGACTTGAGATATGAAGCCATCGAGGATACAATAAACAAATTTTACGAGAATGACAAGTAGAGTTTCTAAAATCATTAATTGAGACAATGCACTCAATTCGGGAGGCATTTCAGTTACTGATAAATGCTGTGACTTCAAGATTTCTAGCAATTGGAGACTCGTATACTAGCCTGCATTACATTTTTCGAGTGTCAAAACAACCGTTTTTTTTTTTTTTTTAAATGTTTCGGATGTTTTTGACGCATTATGCGAAGCTCTGAAAAAATGGTTAAAGAAAAGATAAGAGCACCCATTTTATACTAATTTCTTTGATGGCTATTCAATTTTCTGTTGCCTTTCTTAACGAGAACTTACTCCTTACTTAGGAAAAAGGTATTAGTTGATACTGTCAATTTGCGATTCTATAGATTCGTTGATTGGAGTTTCAAGTGATGGTGATGGAAGTGATACCATATGAGTCTGATTATGCTGTACATTTGATACTACACAAAAAAAATGGCACCCTACAATTGTATTAAAAGACGACAGTTTTCGTAATTCATGGCAACAAATTGTTACTGTGCCGTGCGAGCCAACTCGAACAGAAACACCCTCGTCTGTGCGCGAGCCAAGTTATACTGTGACATCACCGGAGCGCTTGCTAATAATCTATTTTTTTTTTTATAGCAATGGATATAAGAAAGTTTTTTTTAAGTAATTAATTTGTATTTTCCGTAATGCTAACGATGGCTTTTAATATAGAACTAGTGATCGGTCAGAGGTCGAAATTCGACCTTATTTTATTACAATATTTAGTTTCTTTCATGGAAGAGTAATAATCATTATCTGAATTTGTTCTATTGCGTTTGCTGCGAGCATAGATATATTATATACTGTATACATTGACGTCGTTGGCTGCGAACGTGTGCCAATACGTTTTTAGCTTGTACTGTTTGGCTTAATTCCCTGCAATACCTATAAAATTAAAACGATACACTCCACTCGTGACTGTATCCTAAATTTTGGCTTGTGAACTAACCATAGCAAATGATGAAATGTATTTATCCATGGTTCATTTGAATTTAGTCCATCACACAACGATTTAAAATATTCATTTTCACTTAGGGCCGGAAAACTTCTTTAGCTTTATGACAGGATGAAGTAAATGCAGTGTTTTCACCTGCAGTGACTTCTAATTCGAAATGTTTTGCATTGTGAAATTGAAACAATAATAATTTCGTCATTTTGTGTGTTCGCTATTTAAATTTGGTCTATTATCATTTTGAATTTCACGCAAATAAGTATTCCTTCCTTTTTGTCTCTCTCTCTCTCTCCGACCTGTCAACGTTCTATATCTAGGCATAATGGAAATAGGTGCAAATATCTGAATGGAATAAAACATCCGTAGTTAAATTTCTGAAATTCAAAAATAAAAAGATCATTAACCAAAGTTTAACCTTTTAAATAATTAATAAACCATATAGTTTCTGGCAGAATCGCTACATTGCTTTTCGAGGTGTTCCTTTTAAAACTTCAAAGATTAATCTACTTTATGCGAGTCTTTCGTTTCACCAAAGACCACAGAGTACCTCAGAGTTGGAAATACACGTCAAGACATTGGCTCCAATCCTATTAATGAATGACAAATTATAGCATCAGAAATCGGCAGGTTTTTAGAAAATGAAGGACATGGGCCTGACAGGTGTGTTAGCCAAGAATATGAATGGTGTTCTACATTGGCGGGTGATATTGGTGGGGTTCAAAATTTTTTTGCCTTCTGCTAATTACCTACAGTAAGAAATGAAATTGTTAGATTCTTCACATTTTTTAACAAATGGTGCCGGTTTTTCTCATCAAGGAAAATGCGTGTATGACGAATGGAAATCTTCGAATGAAACTAAGCTCGAATTTAAAGGGTAGATTTTATACTGACTATTTCCAGAGCAGATGCAGATTAGGTGCGAAAATTATAGACGCAGGGCCGCATTTAAGCATAGGCTACATAGGCTGTAGGCTAGGGGCACGCTCCTCAAAGGGGGGCCTGAACCACAAAGAGGGAACCGGATCACAACCATGGAGAATACCCCGCCTGGTCCAGTAGTAGAGCAAAAAAAAAAAAAAAAAGTTAGCCCATAAATTTTTTGGCCAAAATTTCGAAATTTAAAAATTTAAGCATTCATATCCCGAGGCATCCAGGGCCACTGCCGACAAGGAGGCCCACACCATATGTATAGCCTAGGTACCCACGGAGCCTTAAATGCGGCCCTGTATAGACGGTATATTTGGCTGTTGTATTTTACTTAAATACAACTTCTGTCATTAATGTACACATGTGGTAAAAATAAAACTTGGTTCCAAGTGGGAATTTAGAAAGTAATAATTTTATTGACCATATTTGAAATACGTCTGCAAGGCTCTTTTGCAGAATATCCACGTGGGAATTTACAATGTAATGATTTTTTTGGCCATATGTAAGAGGCATTTGGTTATGTGTGCTGGCTTTAGGTGGCAGGTAGGAACTATACCCTGTTAAACCACAGCCTTCTAATCACATCTATTGTGCATGGTTACCTCACATATATTTTTGAAATCTCCAAATAAATCATAATTCACTAAATGTGGATTCATGGTATACTTTATGTATGTCAGTAACTTATGTTATGGTTTGCGTTACACTGAGTTCTGATCTGATAGTTTGTAATACTTGTGCTACATATGTTTACCAAACACATATACATTGCACCAGTGGCGTAGCTAGGGGGGGGGGGGGCGGTCCGCCCAGGGTGTCACCCGTTTGAGGGTGACACCCGCATTTCGAAAGTAGTAATCGAAATTAGTGTGTTACAATTTTTTTTAATTTATTTATTTATTTTTTATTATTTTTTTAAATAGACTTCTTTTAACCTTTGGTGTCGAAACACGTCTACCTTTAATGTTTTGAATATTTGTTTTTAAGTTGACGATCCAGGGGGCTTTGTTCTTTCATTACAGTAGACTATAATTTTTGGCAACACCGCGCGCCTAAACAAAGAGAGCACCGCTCTGTAGCTCCAACAATCACAGGAACTCGTGCTTGCCGTCCGTCACATTGTCTCTGTCCATCACTTTAGGTTGGTTTGTTAGAAGCGGCTGTGGATATAATGTAAGTTTTCTTGCGAGAGCCAGTTTTAAAATTAAAGGATATATATATATAAAATTGTTAAAATCATGGTAATTAGAAAGGTAAATTGTAAATCCTCGAAAAATTTTCAAGAAAAATGTTAGATTTTCCTTTGAAAATTAAAAAAAAAAAACAAACAAGCGTTTTCCGGAACACGCGTAGTCTAGGCTTCAAAATTGTTTTGCTTATTTAGAATTGCATTAGTTTTCAAGCTAAGATTTGCAAGTGCCTTGAAGTATTTTCTAGTAATTTTTGAATTTATTATCTGGCAGATTCGTGATGTATAAAATGAGTACATTTACGTTATCCGATTTACACTCTGCGTACGTACCTATTGTCGACAGTGCACCTATACTCGACATGAAATCGTATCATGTTCGAATTTATGCAAATAAAATGATTCAGAAAACTACATTAAACTAGCAATACTGGCAGGTTTCAAGTCAAGTGTTCGTTGATGGTATCGTCTGTCGTTGGTAATCAGTTTTTGTAGGGCATGTGTTTAAAACAGTCGGAACTGCGTATCTTGCTAACGAAATCGTAACATTAGTAAGTACTTCGACTACTAGGTTCATATAAGTTTGCTATGCTTTCTACTGATCGAGAATCTGCAAATATGATCGCGCCGAAATAAATCAGCCTATGATTCTCTAAGAATTTTCCATAATAAATTTACAGAAGAAGATTTCTATTATGGGTAACCTCTCTGTCGAATACAGGTACCTAAATTCTTACGGGTTCCTTAAATCGACAGGGATGTCGAACGTCTGTTCCTGAACAAAAATTGAGCTTTAATCATAAACTGAACGAACATTCGAGCCGTTTACAGGATCTTTATTCATACGCTACAGAGCGGCCCTAGAAATCTAAAATTTACAGGTGGAGACGGTCTTCAGTACATGTCTGTAGGTACATATTTCTTACGCGGGTAGTAAAATACTTCACTTGTTAATTACTTCATGTAAATAAGTCAGATATCGCAAAGGCATGTTCTTTTATTACCTAACTCGTTGTTTTTTTAATTACGTTTAATTATGGTTTTATATTTTATTTATTCATTTATTTTTATGAAGGAACTTAATGTAGAGTTGCTTCTCTGACTATACAGTATCCCCCAGGCAGGCCGGATTTAAACTTTATTTTAGTGTAGGCTGTTCATTTTGTGCCGCCTTTACTCTTTCATATTCTAATCACTAATTTATATTACCTTTATTAGGTAGCAAACGATTATATGTAAATGAAAATTTATAGTAGACGTTTTTCTATTATGTTTATAATCACACACAAATTTGACGGCTTACTAAAGCGGGCACCCTAGGAAATTTGCTGCCACTAAAACGCTGCCGCCCCTAGGCTGGAGCCTATACAGCCTAATGGGAAATCCAGCACTGCCCCCAGGGTCTCACAACTTGTGGGACCCGGATCCTAGGTTTACACCAATGGGACCCCACCTGGGTCTGGAATTCCTTCTATTTGGATGAAGCCACTTCTGTTAACTTTCCTCTCAATATCCCTTGGTCCCGCAAATACCGAGGTTGCAAAGTAATTTAAATACAGCCTATGTTAACGTTTCACTAACAAATGATTGGGTAGCTTTCGACTTTTTAAATTTATAGCGAAATCTTATGGTCGCCCTATAGTTACACTGGTGGAAATTAAAATCACATCACGCATACATGAATGGTAGAATTTTAGGAAACTTTGAAGATATATCCAGGGCCATACCTAGAAGAAATGATAACAAATGGAAATGGATCAGGCCATACACGATTGCTCCATTTGGATATCATCCGTATGGATGACATCCATGCGGATGACATCGAAAAGCGTAGCACATACACAATCATTCCATCACTCCAGTCAGCCACGACAATGAAAAACTAGGCAAAGCAAACAACAATAGGTTGTCAACTTGCTATACAACAATCTAGTTATGCCAAGTACTCAATAAAATGAGTCCGAATTAATTTTAAAGGATGTTCAAACAACCGAATACTGAATACAAATGCTGATAATTAAATAAAAATCCAAAAAAGTGCGAAATTATGAAAAATAAGCTCTGTGATATTACGAAAACTTTTAAATAATACTGTAAAATGATTATAAAACAGATTTATTAAATTTAAGTAGTTTAGCAGGCCGAAAATAGTGACAGGTACGTCAAATGTTGTAAAACAACATGTTTAAACAAGTAGGCTCATATAAAATTAATCTTATCATACTATGATCTTTTTAGAAAGAAGACTGCAAGGAATTATCTATTTTTTTAATATGGTTTCTCTGTTGGCTTTTATGGCTTTATTTTTAAATGATATTAGCAATTGATGTAGTGCCACATTTATTTATATTTTGTCATGGTAGTCAGGATTAGAGATCCTAAAAGCATGGAAGTCTTTATAGTTCTCAATGATCTGCAACACAAAGACTTATTGACACAACATTATTTTTTTAAAAAAAGAAATTAATATCGTTCTAATTGTAACTTAATAATATTTAAAACTGTATTATTTTCAATTCTCCTTTCAAAATAATATTTAACTAGTAACAAAACAAATATTTCTATAACAGATTCAAAACAAAAAAGAATTGGTACAATGTTGTGTAGTCCACTCAAGACACTGATGTTGTCTGATCGGTGTTCGGCGACAGAATGAGGACTGTTTGGATCGCGGTTTCACCATACACGAACCGACTGGAGTGACGGTATGATGTCGCTCCACGTGGTTTTCCCCACACACCGTCAGTCGGCTTGATGGACGAAACTGATGGATATTGGAGTGACTGGATATCCAAATAATCGTGTCAGTCCACGTTATCCACATCAATTTCCCCACAGACGACACGATAATGGAGCGGCTTCGCTCCATGTGGACTGATGGTGTGATCCTGTATGGCCACCTTTACTGTTAGATACAGTTGTCAGTGAGAAATGCTCCCAACTTGAGCACCAATACATTCGTGGATCCATGCCGGCATTGACTCAACAAGTGTTCGGAAGTCTTAGTGTATGTTTCACTATGTGTGCATGTCTTTTACAGTCAGTTGTTGCACAGTTTATGCTGGGTGACCATGTGATCTAATGTGTTTACTCCTGGTATCCTAAACATGCTCTATTGGGGACAAATCTGGGGACCATGCTGTCCAAATTGTGATCGAAACTCCTTACAAGGGTTGTGTGACGATGGCTGCAGTATTAGGACGGCCATTATCTTGTTGGAAAATGCGATTTTGATGGTGAACATGAAGAGTATCACAATAAGATGCAGTACCCCGTCCACATAGTGATGGACTGTCATTGCCTTCAACAACAGCCGACTCAGTCATGCTGTCGAAACTGATTGCTGCCAAAACATGACACCAGTGGCTGCACTTGCGTGACGTTCTGAAATCACAGCAGGTAAGCCGTTTCTCCACTACACCTGCGATCATGTTGTCGATTATCACTTTGCCACAGACAGAATCGAGACTCTTCTCTAAACTCAAATGTACAGCCATTCACATGTCCATTTGTGTTTTGCATTACACCAGGTTAGGTGATGCTGGCAATGAAATTAGATTAATGGGACACGTTGCACAGGTGCCAGAGAGTGTAACCCAGCTTGAAGCAATTAGTTTACAATCGTCCGGGGAGGGGGGGGGGAGGGTGACTATCTGTAACCCCTGCTTGGATCTGGCCTGCAGTCAACCATCTGCCAGCAGTGGCGGATCCAGGATTTTGGTTTGGGGGGGGCTAGGATTTGGTTTGGAAAAAAATTGTCCCGAAAATCCATGTCGTAGGGGATGACCTTGATGTTTTTCGGGGGGGCTTAAGCCCCCTAGGCCCCCCCCCTGGATCCGCCACTGTCTGCCAGCAACAGCCACCCACACCATTTGGCGGTCTTCACGTGCTGTTATCCATCTGCATGGACCCAAGCCTGCTCTAGGAGTATTACAGCCCTCTTTCATCCACTGTGTAACAAGTCTGTATACTGACATTGCACTACGGCCAATCCCTCGGGAGATTTCACGATATGATGCACCCTTTAAAAACACGTCAATTCTCTGACCTCTCTCACAGTTAGACATTTGGGTGTAGAGAGTTGTCACACTTCGCCTTGGCGTACTTAGCAAAAAAAAAAACTTGTGGACAACAAAGTGTCATGTTACACCACACTGTTCGCCACTTATATGCTAATTTTTTTTTTTTGCAATTTACATAATGAATAGCGCCGTATTTCTCATATTATTATATATAAAACTTTCAAGTTTTAATCATTTAATACTCTTCATGCGGGCGTACTTGGGGCCATATTTCATTCATTTATCACAACTCCGTCTGGGTGTTGGGATTTTAATTTGCGCCAGTTTGTGTATCAGTTGCTAGGTGTAAAGTTTGAGCTGCACTTTGCGAATACTGGCCTGCGCCGTCACCGCAACAACAGTATGCCGAGTGACGGCTCCCCCCTAGCGTCCACGCTTTTCCCTTTTAGTCTCCTTTAACGTTTTCAAATGAATGTTTCAGGGAATCAGTGTTGGGGATGACAGGTAGGTTTGACACCCTGCTATATTATAGAGTACTGTACTTTGTTTTGCACAGTTTTGGAACGAAAGTATATTAAAATACTTTTTTATCTGACTCACGTAATCACCTAGCTAGTTGATCTTTTGTGTACAAAAATAGTATCCCAGCGCAGTGTTAACAAATCATCAGCACACTGTACCGGAATGAAAGATTGTCTCTTGTTTCAACGCAATCTCGGTGAAATGTCAATCACTTCGCACTTGCAGTGTTTGTTTTGTCTGAGGTTCTTTTCGATTCACTCAGTACTTTTCGTTAGTTAAGTACGAGATTATAACATATTTTAATTTCACTATAGGTCGTAACGATTTTGTATAGTAAAAATAATAATTTCATGTTGTCTAAAAGTTCTAGTCACAGAGTTTCTTATTGGGAAACTCGCAGTACACCTATATTGTAGTCACCTAACTTGAAAAAAAGACCTACACATTAACGTGAAATTCGAACCACCGAGCGTCCTTCGCAGTAACAGATAAAAGCTTTGCCAGAGGTAAATGTCAATTTTAAGGCCCGCAAGAATTACAGTCCAGACCGGGATTTGAACCGGGACCTTCAGTTTCCAAATCGCATGCAGTAACCATTTGAGTAACCAGTCCGAATATAGGTATAATGAAAAATAAGTTTTCAAACATGATAAAATAAATATACTCTTTTTCTATAGCATCTATTTTTGGTATATTTTCAGTACTTCTAGATTAGTCTTGCGTCTGGTTACGGCGTGAGATTCGGGTGGGAGAGGTTCGGTTATAACTGCGGATCTCGGCTGCAATTTTTGTGGGTCTTAAAATTGATCTTCAACTCTGGCAAAGCTTTGATTTTTTAATGCGAAGATGCTAGGACTCTTCCTACAGTTTACGAACATCTGATGAACATGGATAAAAAAATTTATTTTTTTGAGGCAAATAATAACATGAAAATAACATTTAGTCGTAAGGGAAGGGAAATTTTTGAACTCTCTCTCTCTATGCTCTTCTCCACATCCAGCAGGCCGACACTGGTTCACACCGTCAAAACATAAACCAATCCAATGCCGGCCGAGTGTCGGACGACACACCAGTCTCATTTGGACAAACTTCGATCGAGTGAGCGCCAACATTAAGAAACTTGTCGGTGCCGTGACGGTGCGGAACATTATCGGGCAAGTGAGGCCCGATCTTCTGAGGAGTTAAAATTAATCTAAAATCACTTTCGATCACCGGTGAGCAACGTGTGGCTAAAATCTTACCATAGTGACTATTGAACACAGAGTAACACAAATTGATAATTCTGAATATGTGATTTACGAGTTTGTAGCTGTTAAAGCTAAAAAGAGGAGATTGTGAAAGAAATTGTTTTTAGTTTATTTGTGCATCTTTTAAATTATGTTAATATTACATTTTTATTAACTATAATTTTTAATAATAATAAATGATAATTAATTATGCTTTATTAATATCATTATTTTCACTTACAAGATATTATATTTTTCTTAATTTTAAATTTAAGTTTTCAAGGGGTGACACCATCGACTAACTGCCCCAGGTGTCACCCATGCTAGCTACGCCACTGCATTGCACTTCATGTCTACAGTGATTCAGTTTATAGAACGTACACAAAAAATTTGTAGTAGTCATTGTTATGATGTAGATTCGAGATGTCACTGCTGTACACTCTTGTACATTTTTCTGTGATGTAGGCTAATACCCTCATTGCATAGCATGGGTGAGGAAGGCGTTACGCTATTTCTGCATCGCCGAGCCTTCGTTTGCCTGTCGAGCCTTCATTTATCCAGTGAGCCTGAAGCAGCTCCAGCCGTCACACCTCACCCAATAGAGACGACCGGTCACAGGTATAACCGAGTGAATTCGAGCATGAGTAGACTGCAGTTACCATGACTCTAGTGTGATTGTTCAAAGATGGGCTAATTAATGTCCATTTTGAGCCACCACCAGGCCAACCTTCTCTGATTTCTAAAGATTTGTTTTGTTATGTGGACAACAAATTTCGAGAGGACTGACAATTCACGATGTCAAAGCTATCATTTAATGCTTTGACTTGGAGAATATATATTATCAAATAAAATAAATGAATTTGTAGTGCCCCCACCTGGACACCGGTAAACCTATGGGGACCTATGGCGAACCTGGCAGCAGGCCGAGCGGAGACTTGGCCAGATTCGATGAGAGGAACGAGCGAATGGGTAAGGATCGATCTTAGAAGTCGATCTAGGATCGGAGTGAGACATTCGTGGTAGGATCCTCAGGGTGAATAAGTTCATAAACATGTAGGTGTACTATGTACAATATTTACTTTCACTGCTGTACAAAATATACAAATGGTATGCTGAATACGGATTATACTGCAAGGTGCTATTGGCCTACCTTTAGACATCCTGCTATAACATATATTGAATACTGAAAATAGGTTGATTATTATAACTGCATGAGTGTGACATTTACTTTGAGGACAGCAAGGGCTTCTTCGACTGTGGGCGGTTATCTAGACCAGTAACCCCAGCTATAGACATTGTGGAGGACCCTAGCTCCCTATCTATGACTCAACGACGGCTTTCCACGACCAACCATACCCTACAGCAGAGCCAACCGGTTATGCGCTGTCCATCTCCTTCGTTTGCGGCGCCACCCCGCGGCCACGGCCGCCAGACGCGGCTCGACGTCTGCGTCCCCTCTGCTCCGACTGTTGCTGACTGCGACTGATTGATGAAGACAAAACAAGACACTCTCCGATACCTGTGCAAAGGTTTTTACACTACCTCCCACTACGGTCCTAAAGTGGAGGGGCAAATGGTAGACCAATGATGAGGCCGGTCCATGGCGTCATCTGTCCTCCTTTGCTCGACCATTGCGCACTTTTTCCGTACTGTCAGCGCTCTAAATCCCCGGTCGATGCCTCTGTCTGGTTTCTTAACATGCTACTTGCCGTCCTCATTTCATAATTGACAATTATTTAACTTATGAGCCAAGCGAACAACTGCGTTCGCTACACCTCCCTACCCTCAATAAGTTTTGGCTCCACTCCAAAACACATCTCAAGCCTAATTTACATTCTCATCTGTACAAACAAATTTTCTTAAACTCTAATTTCAAATTTTCCTTACAAGTAAATACAATTTCTTTTCATATTGAGTACATTTCCTTGGTACATGTTCTTTCTGTTCTGATTTTGACTAAGATGCTATGTGTGTCTGTGTTACATTCTGTGAATCTACATGTTATAATGTATATAATGTTTATTAGTGTTCTTCTGTGTATCAAAATTACTCATTTCTTTCTTGTAGTGCATTGCAATGTTGACGTGTACATCGTGTAATGATTCTATTTGTTTAATTTGAAGCGATCGCAACAGACGAAAGAGTCCCCTCGTATGTGCGACATTGTGTACTTCCGCAACAGGTGACTGGTCTGGCTAGCGCTGAGCGGGCACTCTCATCGCTGGCGAGACTTGAAAGTGTCCTTGCATGGGTCAGCAGGGCTCTTGCTCCCGCTGTAGAATCTAGAACACTCATAGTGTACAATTAGCACAGAATACTTTTTAACTTATTACAACAACAAAACATTTTACAAACTCATTTTTTAGTCTACTACAACAAAAATTATCATAACACAGACATTATTTCTTTCTTGTATTCCTGCAGACAGTCAATGTTTGTTTGATATTTATTTTTTCGCTTTTAAGCAACTCCTAGTTATGAACATTTGTTATTACAGACCCCCACAATAACATTTACTCACAATTAGTCTTAATACACAGTAAAATATCTTAGGCTTTCAACTTATAGTACAGCTTGTATCCGTTATATATTCTCTGCATATTTCTTATTCTTCTCTCTTTATAATATTAGGTAATGACTGTTACGGAATTATCTTACCAGCTCTCTTATAATTAAACTCCCATTAATGTTTCCGCTAAACCTTCGCACCACTTCGCTATAACTCTGGAATTTACAGATTATTACCTCGATATTGCAGTGATTACTCGGAGTTACTTGTACCTACTAATTCCTCGGGATTTAATTTATTTACCTATTTTACATTTGCTTATAGCTACAACATTTTAACCCTTAATGATAGTTCTGCTTACTCTTACTCTATCACACGGCAGTTGTGAATTGAAAATACAACCTCCATTACAGTACCTGTACTATTTCAGTTTCACCAGAATTTCTACCAATTAATCCCTGTTCGACATATTTAATCCCAGTTAACATTTTCTCACTCGTATTTACATCTTGCTTATTAAAGACTTTCTTGTTATTAATTGGATTATGCCTCTAAAACAATTCTACTTTGCTATTCTTATCCTTGTTACTTATATATGATATTTATTATGCTATAGATGATTTAACAGATATCTACATTGTTTCACGGTTTACCTTTGTAATATTACCGTGTTAACTCATTTGCTTCTCTTCCACCTCTAACATAGAATATTTTCCGCCTGGCGGCTTGCAACCCGCCACAACAATGTAACCCAGTTATATATTCTTAGGAGACATGATTCCGCTGACCTCACTTGCACAGCAATCCTACAAGCTTCGTCTTTTCACCGGTTAAATTCCGTTCACGGAGCTTCAACAATTTTATGTAGGCGAAAATTCCCTATAATTTTACGGAATTCGTTGACCCACTTGATGCATCCATCGTTGCGTTTTACCCATGACTCGTTCACGGATTTTCTCTTTGTTGGCGAACATTCTCTTAGCTTCGCTATCTCATTCCCTGATGTGTAGCCTTCGCATACACACTTATTACGAAGTTCTCGGATTTTTTCGTAACACTTCCCTCTTGAACGAATTAATAATTGCGGCTCCCTAACCCTCGCTGGTGGCTGGTTTCCGGTCAATTAGCCCGCACTTACCTTGCGGACTATTTCTTACTCCCGGGATCCCCAACAATTTTTTATCTCCCCGGCAAATAAGTTCTCACGCGGCTTTTCCTCCGTCACCGCTTCTTCCAAATCCACTACCCCGTATTCTACAGTCTCACATTTGAGTGAACACACTGCATCGTCCGGCTTCAACCAGGAACCTCCAATATTCCTGTCATGGAAGACATCGCTTGTACCTGTCCATGTTAGTTAGCGACCTTCCTACTACTGCTTCGCTAACACATTGCCCCGTCAGCATAGGGACACCGATGACCACTGACGCAATGCTTCGTCATTTGGCGACCTCTAGTCACCTCCACTCATTACCAAGAATCCCTCTTCTTGATAATACACTCTTCGCTGCGCTTCGAAGACCTCCCGCCTTCTTTATTTTCCTTTTGACGACCTTCATTCGTCTTCCACCAATCAGCTGGTAACGTCTTCTCTGACTGTTACGCTGATTCCAAAAATACTCCTGTCTACCACAGTGCACTATTTCCACCTTGACCAAACTCCTATTTATACACTACCAAATTTTGAGCATTTTCCAATCGGAAAATTATCGTGGAACACTCACAGTGAACTGCACTCCTCCATGACTTCTCATGACGACACCCTCGTCACCACCTTCATATGCTACCCTTTAAATTATTGCATCTTTCCTCGACACAGTTTCATCTACCACTTATTCTCTATGTATTTATTTCTCCCTCGTAGCACTCACGACCGTTCACCTTAATATGTCTCCTCGCTGATACGTATTATGATTAAAATTGTGCGTCGCTTACTGCTGCCCTCGTTAACTTATTTTAATTTATTTTACTGCCCTATGTTTGTATTATGCCATGTTAAACTCCCTTTAAATATGTTGACAATTCATTTAATATGCACTGACTCGTATTCGCCCTTATTCACATTTATTAATCTCTTAATATCACATAGCACCATCTTATTAAAGTTTCATTTTAACAACATTACTTTTTTCCAACTACTTTGGTTCATATATCTTCAAATCTAAACTTACATCATGACCAATGACATATAACTCGTGAAAGAAAATCTTTACACTAGTTAAACACTCTTATAGTAGTTACTTACAACCACGCTATAATTCGTCTTACAAAAAAATTCAAATTTTTTCCCCTATTTTTTAAAATTATATCCACTGTAAATTCCAATGTTTTTAAATGCCATTAATATTAGCTGTTCCAATTGAGTCGTCCCTTTGTATTTCACTGCAAATGAATCTCTTTACTTAAATACCCTTAAAATTTCTGATAGCTTACGTTAACGCATTCATTTCTTAAGTTCAACTAATATGCTGATTTTTATTTGAGTTTTTCTTTCTTCCCGAGTTTCTACTTACTCACTTGACCACTGTTTATTACTATTATTAAAGGAACTCTTATGCGATTACCCACTTTCAACTGGACGAAGTAATTCATCACTGCTAGTATACATTAATTTGCAGTGGGCCTAATTCTGCCTTATTCATTCTAACACCCCATTACAATTTCTTTGTATACTACCTTTTAATCACTAGTATGGACTAGTATGGACTATATTATTTTATAAAGAGCGCTGTTCCTACTGGCTTTCTTTACTAATTATAATCTTAACTAACAGATCATGCTTCACTGGATTTAATCACTGCTAAAATTTTTTACACTTCTACTGAAATCGTAAAATGGTTAAAATAATGAAACATTTTTTTTACGTCTTAGCTCGTTCTCTTAATTTGAGCGTTTATATTCTAGTCACTTACATTATCGCGACATCAGAAAACATATTGTTTTAATTAACCATTTTACTAACTCACATCTTCGACAATTACTAATTCAGGATTCCACAATAAACACATTTCACTTTTAAAATTTCTAAAACAATTGCATTATGTTGGCAAGGCACTGAATCGTTGGCTTACACGAGATTACGTAATATTCGCTTACTTAATGACAAATATTTCAACATTTACTGGCTGCTCGTATTACAGGCATCGATTTTCATGAAATTACTTTTGTACATTTATTTATAATACTCAGTTTTACCAACATTATTTACTATTGCTTCTGCACTTAAATTAACAAAATTTACTTTAATGATTGTTCATTCCCGATTTGCTTTCACCAGATTTACTCATAACTGTATATTTTAATCCTATAATTCCGACAACTGAAGATAGACTCGTGACATCAAATTCAACTTCTTCACTTAACTTTCATGGAAGTGCGCTGTAATCACTAGCGTTACACATCTTCTCAAAGTTAATAAAGTTGCATACTTTTCCTTATCAACTTAATGTAACAAAATAATTATATGGGCATGAACACTTCTTAATTTAGAGCTTCTTTGAGGCATTGCTACTTAGATCTTGCGATGTTCCTCCCGCGCCTATTGCTTGCGTCACTTACGTCAGAATCGTGGCCTCCTTAGGATCTGCTTACAACGGTTCGCTCACCGCTGTCGCTGCGTCGACATGTTGCCATTCACCTGCGTGCTGACTCATGGAGGAAGGAATTATATGGAGGAGAAGTGACGTTAAATCGGTGAAGCAAGCACTAAACTCTCCCGCATGGTGGCAGCACCGGCAGCGACCATATGGCGCTTCCCAACAATTAAGGTGTTCACATTGTGGTAGATGCAGTGATTATTTCATTTAGTATTGTGTATAAGTGTTTTAAAATGCCAGCTTGTGTTGCGTACGGTTGCACAAATAGGCCAGACAGGAAAGAACCTGGAATATCATTTCATAAGTAAGTTGAATTGTAATTATCGTTGTTGAAGTGAGCGGTAGACACCGCAAACTTTGCAGCACGTCTATAAATATTTAGTCATAGCTCTCAATGGGATGACTTTGTTCTCAAATTTTTCTTGGTGTAGTGTAGAAAATCAGCAAACTTGCTATTTTGCACATAATAGACTAGCATTATTTTTTAACGAGTGTTTAAAATGATATTTAAAGGGGCGTGTTTTACTTCGCGATTCAGTGAATTTACTATTACGATTTCTTTCGTCACGTTGCTGATTATACTGACAATGGATGATGAAATTAACTGTTATGTGAGAAGCTGTGAGTTTTATTAATTTTTTAAATAGCTATTTCAGGCCATTGACTTAGGTTATTTTTAAAGCTTCATATAAGACTTGTTTCTGTTTGTAAATACGTCTATAACTATTTTTACCGATTTTGAAATCTATTTATGTCGAAACAGGTTCATGCAGAAATAAAAATGGGCTTCATAAATAAAGAAGTTATTGGCCTTTGAACAAAATCAATTTGGGGAATGTGTTTCTAATTTAGTCTCTTTTTTTTTTGTACAACATTCTCCCCCCCCCCCCCCCCCCCCGTATCTAAATCTAACTGAGAGATAATTTTTTTACAATTGTCCTAATAAGTAGGGCTGTGAAATTAGACAACACATCCTGATCAAGAGAATGTTCATTAAGGTGACTGAATAAACATTTTATTTCTGGTACCAGCCTACAAAATGTCTGGGTTGCTCATCCCTAGAGTGGGTCCTCTTACTTTTTTTCTGGTCTAGGACACATTTCAGACTAACCACAAGTGGTAGTAATAAAACTGAAATATCCATTCTGCATGTCAACCATGTAATCATTGTGGCTTTGACAGAATTAATTTTTGGTCCAGCCTGCATCCAAACCTAAAACCCTCAATTTGGATGTTGTATATCCCCCAAACTAAGCAAGATATCGAAAACATTTATTCCTTATTATCGAGTTTTTTCGTCGTGTTACATAAGAATCCATCATTAAATTTGACTTTTGCGAAATTTTTCTTCTGCATTTCAACTCAAGACACCTCACTTTTGAGACAGTATATCTCGAGAACTAGGTGAAATATCGAAAAATTTTACTCTTTATTTTTTATTTGTCTCGTCTTTTTAAATAAAAATTCATCATAAAATTTGACTTTGAATAATTTTTTCTTCTGAATTTCAACCAAAACCATTTCACATTTGAGACAGAATATCTCGAAAACTAAGCAGGATATCAAAAAAAATTATTCTTCATTTTTTATTTGTCTCATCGAGTTACATAATAATCCATCACCAGATTGCGGCGTCACGTTTATCCTAGAGTCCCCTTGAGGTGTTTGTACATATTCCCCGTGTTTGTTGGGAAGCGGTCAAGCCCCACCACTCCGGCCATGCCCCCCCACTCCTCCGCCGGCCTGCTTCACTCCCATGCGTGGTAAAGGTCTCTTGCGTCGTCTCCATATTATTCCTTCCTCCATGTGCTGACTGTTGTTTTGCAGACGCTGCTTCGCTGTCCCGCGCCCTCGGAACGTCTGGTATTGCGCTAACTCTTCTGCGGCTCTACCGTATGGTTGGAACATGGCCTAATTCGGCTTGCATATTTTCTTTTTATTACCACTACATAACAAGCCGTAACGTCTGTTCTCGACGTAAGGGCTGTGCTTCGACAGAAGTACACCAATGCTGGAATCCCCTACTGAAGACGAATACTCCTCGATCCCCTATAATACTCTCACAACGACGATATTGCTCCAACAACTGACCCCGGTGTGCTGATGGTCTTTAACCCCACATCTGAACAACACTGTAGTACCCCACACCTGACACCAGAAATCCTGTAGTAACCTGGAGAGATATCCTCCTAGGTACCTCCCGAGAGTGAGCCAATAGGCAAGGATTGCGTGGTCGGATTATTACCGAGCGTACACAACCAGTCCCAGTTTATAGGAAGCAGATCAATTAAATCAACACCTGCAGTGCCTTATGTACAGCTTTATTACAGACAAACATATATACACGTATCTTTCAGGTTTAGGTACACTAACTTGATTTATGGCGGCAGTAAGACATATAAGGTGACTGGCTGTAGTGTGATATTCAAAGGCACTAGGGCTGAATGCGAAAGCGAGCGGGCATAGCGCGGAAGTATGATTCTATGGCTTCCCGTGACTTCCCAGGCATCTAACCATCCCACAACCAATCAGCAGAGTGTTCCCACCTGTCTGTGCTCCACGGCTGTGACGATGTC
>JARYHS010014414.1:0-116943 GCA_031002005.1 Vandiemenella viatica
CACAGCAAAAAATTGTACAAATTAATCACTTTAAACCCTTTCACGCAGTATTTAGCATCCTCAAGTGTATTCGCTCTTGCTTGAAACAGATCATTTTCGTTGCAGGTGACGGCCATGTAGGGTCCTCACCACATTAACAGTTAATGTTGGCGTTATCTGTATTGCCCCATTTCACCAGATTTGCCTTGGACGTTCACATTGACAGTTAATGTTGGCGTTATCTGTATTGCCCCATTTCACCAGATTTGCATTCGATGTTTACATTAACAGTTAATGTTGGTGTTATCTGTATTGCCACATTTCACCAGATTTGCCTTGGACGTTCACATTAACAGTTAATATTGGCGTTATCTGTACTGCCCCATTCACCAGATTTGCCTTGGACGTTCACATTAACAGTTAATGTTGGCGTTATCTGTATTGTCCCATTTCACCAGATTTGCCTTGGATGTTCACATTAACAGTTAATGTTGGCGTTATCTGTATTGCCCTATTTCACCAGATTTGCATTCGATGTTTACATTAACAGTTAATGTTGGTGTTATCTGTATTGCCACATTTCACCAGATTTGCCTTGGGCTATGTCTTTGCGAGGCATAGAAACCAGCCTTCGCAACTCTATGCAGAGAGCGTGGCACGCATGTTTCAGCAACCGCCACAAATGGCCCAATATTAACTTCCCCGGCCCACAACGAACAACTGTAGCCCCGCCCACTCACTGCCACCTGCCGGGCGCGGGCGTCGGAGAGAGCCGATGGCCTATATAAGGAGGTGCAGCACCTGGGCTGTCTCAGTATCTGACGATCAGCCGACCTGTGCAGATGTCTCGACACCTGATGAAGACGACGGAGCTAGTTGTCGAAATATCTTGTTTTCAAAACACTATCCGGCGGTACACCCGTCAAGACTTCATTTCAAGCATACGCCGGGAAAGTCTCCATTCTTTCATCCTTAAACCTGCATGAGGGTGTGCATTGTCATGTTGAAGCAAACAATCACCTGCATTGTTATGGTGTCCAAGTTGCTAGAAGCACTTCTTGAATTTGGTTAATGTGTTTACATATGCCTCAGAATTTATGGTGGCTCCACTCGGCATCACATCAATGAGTAAGACACCATTGCACAAAACACAGGGATCATGACCTTACCAGCAGAAGCAGGTGTTCTGAATTTTTTCTTCTCTGGAGAGTCAGGATGGCGCCATTCCAACGACTGCCATTTTTTTTGGGGGATCAAAATGGTGAACCCAGGTTTCATCACTTGTCACAATCCAGGACAAGAAGGCTTCTCCCTCAGCAAGTAAGAAGAAACTTTTTTTCTGAGAGTTTTGTGTTCCTCCGTAAGGCGGCGTGCAACCCATCTTGAACACTTTTTTGTGAAATCAAGAGCACTGACGATTACACTCACAATTCCTTTCCTGATCGACAGCTCCCGCGCCAACTGCCGAGTCATTATGTGTCAGTCCTCGCGAATGAGCACATCAGCAGGTGTTACAGCCGTGGGTGGCCTTCCCGACCGCTGCAAATCTTGGAGCTCTGCAGAATCCTTTCAGAAGGCCGCACCCTCCATTCCCAGAGGCTAAACGTACTTTTGTTGAGTGCTGATGCTCCATAAACTGCACTTAAATGTCTGTGAATGCTTCAAACCGTTTCTTGGTCCACAGTGAGAAACTAAATGATGACACGCTGCTTATAATGTACATGACTCACAGACGGCATTTTGAACCATTGCTGCATGTACGCTATCTGTGGGAAGAAACAGAAGGCATGCACTATGAAAACTTCAAAGAAATCAAATCTAAAGTTTCACTTTCATACCATTGTTGGGAATAGGTAAAAAAAATTCATTACTTTTCTGGGCCACCCTTGTATGTTTTATAGTATTCATATTTTCACGCAGTAATTATGTTAATGTCCCCGCACCTCCAAAGATAATAGACCTACAACATTATCGATCTAGTATTTACCTCTCAATACTACAGTCTCTGCACAACTTCCATTCATGAGACAGCCTTCGACGCATGCATGGTATCACGCTCCTGGCAAGAATAAGCCTAATTGGTGAGATATTGTGTTTCTGGTGTTCGTCTCTTTAATGTTCATCATTCCCAGCCGTCTTCATTTGTGGTAAGTGTTAGGTCGTATTTCCCTATCCTTCCTTATTTTTACTGCCTTAACCCTTTCCTACCGGCTATTGGAAAAAAAGGGAAAAATTTAATTTCAATTATATATTTGTATAAAGGTACTTGAAATTAAACACACATATTTTTTCAAATTTTTTTTGGAACTCTAAGTGCTAATTACTAAGCCCCGGATTTTTAGGTTCTAAAAAACCAAATTTAGGTTTATTCAACTCACGTTTTAGGTTTTTATAGGTTTTTAAAATTCTGATTTAGGAACTTAAACGTTTTTAAGGGAAATAAAATTTAAAACACGCAATATATACTGCCATAGTGTTAAAAATATTGTTGACTTTACAGTACAATGTCAAATACACCTTAAAAACTTCTAACATGTCATTCCTCGATCACATTAAAACAAGCAAAATAAACCACTATTATGTTCAAAATAGTTCGTCTTTATTGTTTATGGTAAACAACTCATTTAAAACTTCTAATATGACACTGAACAATGAAATATTTTGACAGATTTTCAGGTGTGAATCCTCCTCTCTTTTCCGTTCAAATTCTCTTCAATGCGGAAAAACTACGCTTTACGTGACATGTGGTCAGAGGTGTGAACTTTGTATCAGCGGTTTCCTTAGGATTCCAAGGCAATATTCTTGTTTCTTTAGACTACAGAGGACATGGCCTATGTATTCCATCCTCTTGAAATCTGGACTGCGGGTTAAAACAGACTCCTGCTTCTTAGCTATAGACACACCAACTGGCCCAGGAGCCACTTTGGCCCTCACTTCTTGGAAGATTTGAAGTGCTTGCGTCAACGGTAGAGTACCTCCTTCCAAATTCTTGATTGAAAATTCTGGGTTGTAAAAATTTGCCTTTATATATTTCAAATCCTGTACATCTGGTACTGAGTGCAACCCTTTCTTTGCATTTACTATAGCAATAGCTTCGCTTTCATCTAATGATTCGATGACCTCCGCGATGCTCTCATAGTTTTCTGCATAATATACTGCGGCTTAGAGCCAGGTTCCCTATCGTGTCACTACTGGTTCGGGAAGGAGGGGTATCGATGAAAGTAACGACTCGACTTGGCGCTTTCAGGAATATTTTCTTCACTGAAGGAATTATCTCGTAAACTACAGGGTGCTGTTGGCGAATTTTTTTCAGCTACCTGGTGCAGCCTATGAGCTAGACAGGTGACATGGACCATTTGAAGGTGGAATGCCTTCAAACACTTCCCTGCTTTTATCGTATAAGCTGCACTGTCTGTCACCAACAACGACAACTTATCCTCGTGTTCTGGACCTGACCACAACAGTTTTGATGCATCCCTTACAGCAATTACCACAGTAGACTGGTTAGTCATTGGAAGTTCTCTGCACATAATGACTTGGGGTATACTACGTCCCTCACATGCGAGCTTGCCCACAACAACGCTATATATCTGCCACAGGCATCTGTCGTCTCATCTGCACTTAACCAGATGAAGTGGTCAGCAATGTCCACTAGTTCTTCAATGGTTTTCTCTTGCAGCTGGAACGAGCGTGGTGGTGTAACAGATAGCGTTCTGGCCTCGCATGCGGGAGGACGGCGGTTCGAATCCCCGTCCGGGCATCCAGATTTGGGTTTCCCATGGTTTCCCAAATCACTCCAGGCAAATGCCGGGATGCTTCCTTAAAAAGGCCATGGCCGAATTCCTTCCCATTCCTTGCCCCCATCCTTTCCCGTCTCTAAAGACCTCGCTGTTGAGAGACGTAAAGCAGTTAAAAAAAAAATACTCGCAGCTGAGGCAAGTAATTCTTTCTTAAAGTGAATTCATCTGATACTTTTCTGTTTCAAAATTCTTCCAAAATGGTTTTCAGGACTGCATTATAGACTGTTGAAACTGGTATATTAGCGGCAGTGAGAACTTCACACAGACGCAGGTGAAACGAATCTTCTGCACCCAGCTTTGAACTTGTAATGAAACTCTACTTCTGTTCGGAAGCGTTTCTCCTGGTAACATTTGCCAAATAAGTTGCTGAATTCTGATACTTTAGTACGTGGGATCATTTTTCTGCAGTTACTTTTATAGAAAGCAAAAATAAAAAATAGTCCACCTGAATATAACACCCCGGATAATACCCAGTTAATATTATGAAATTTCATTCAGCAGTCTAGACTCTGTCACTTTACGTTACTTTAGAAATGAAAACAAATAAAATCTATTTTTTTTTTTAAATTATAAAAGATATATGTACATAAAACAAATTAAACTTACTGGTTTCACACATGCTTGACAATATATAATTTTCTCTCATCTGTAGAAAAGTTCTTAGTCGTTCCTAACCACTCTCGCAGGTGACTACTTCTTGAGGATTTCTGTTTAGGCATGATTGCTTTTAATTAAGAAACTAAACTTATGTAGGCCTATACAATATTTTAATTTTTCGTGTTACCACTGAACGATGACGGTATACAACTGTTAATTTTTCAGAAAGGGTTTGCGTTCTTGAGATTGTTAATGTTTAACGTGCTATGTTTAAAACTTGCTTTGTCGATTTGTTTCTACTGAATGAAAACCTTTGTAATAAAGTGAAGTTGCCACACCGCATTGTTACAGCTTTTCTCAATGTTACTGTCAACAGTTAGGTTAAAACACATCATTTAATATTGTGGTGAATAGTTATTCCAATTGTAAAATAAGTTCTTCCGTTTTACACGTAAACATAGTTCGTTTACCCTTCAAGTTCGGCTTTACCCCTCGGACTATGTTAGGGATCATTCCCATACCGCTCACATTTACAGTGTCTTGGATCTTAGGATTCACATAATAATAGATACAGCTGGTGATGGTGACTGGTCGGATCGCCATGTAACATTAACTTGGATCGATGTAGAAGAAGAAAATGAAATTTTTGAGAAGGAAGGGGGAAAAGGAAGCAGCCACCCGTAACCTGTCAATCAGGCACTGTTCCGGCATTTGCCTGGAGGAGAAAAGCAAAACGACGGAATACCATGTCAGAATAGCCGACGGTTGGGTTCGAGCCCATGGCGTATTCCACGACCCGTACTCCTGAGCTAATCCGGTTGGACATTTGTTTAAGTAACAAAACTACAGTCGAACTGGATCAATACATCGAATTAGGTCATTTTAGGTTCTAAAAACCGAATTAGGTCATAACATAAAAATTAGGTTAATTTAGGTCCTATTAAATTTATGAATAGTATTAGTTTATACATTAGACGTAAGAGAAAGTTAAAATTTCGAGGATATTAGGTTGGGAACAAAATAGGTTCCAACCTAAGAATCCGGGGCTTACTAATTACTAAGCCGGTACTTATAAGTACCGTCAGGGACTTTGTGTATCACATGATGTACAGAAATAGCAATTGAAATCAATTATGTTCATATTGGTATGAAATGTTGGCTTCATGATATTAAAAAAAAAATTCTTTTTGCTCATTCAGACACAAAAAACATTGTAGTGCAACATTTGGAATGATATTTTGACTGTATTTTCTTCATTCTACATACTTCACATATTCATCAGATTTTTACAATTTAGGGACAGTGTATACCTCTGTTTCCCAATCTTACATCTCTCATTGGGGAATAGTATGCCTTGTCTTGTTTGAATGGATGAGGGCTTGGTGAAATGTATATAGATGACCTTTTCTTCTTACCGATATCCTTCATAGTCGTCATACCTTGTGCAAAGGATCTTCTAAAAATTTTTACAGACTTTTTTTCAAATATCGGACCATTTATGTTATAGGCATTGACAAATACAACATCCAGAATTCCCAAAAACAATCTTTACCATGATTTCGGTAATCTTCTGTGAGCATTGCACAAAGTCATCAGCTGATCAGCAGTATCAACCCCACACATGAAGGTATTGTAGACCTTGACGACTCCTGAGCATGAAATTGTCGACTTCAATCCATCTTTTTCTTTGCATATAACTAGTGGTGTAACAACAGGGTGGCAGGATGGGCAAAATGCTATGGGACCTACTGCCGGAGGTGGCCCCCGATGACTGGCCAGAGAGGCCCTCTGGTCCAAGATCCACCAGGTCACCAATCCAACCCAAGAGAAGGCCCATCTGTTGAAGTTGCCATTGACCCCAACCAGTGTAGTGGAGTTTCACCGCTGCCATGAAAATTTGATACTAAATGTATGACCTTTTTATCCTTCCATTTCCAGTAGCAACTACCTAGGTTTGTAAATTCATTGTCACAATCTCCTCTTTTTAGTTTTCCATCAACAGATTGTTAGAAAGTCCCTTGCAGTAAGGTCTGATTCTCCCACAAACAAAAGTTGTTTCAGTTTTTTAATAATGAAACTGATGAAAAATAATGATAATACCAGATAACATCGGCATTGCTCCATTTTTTTCATTCAATTCTAAGACCACTCTTTGACCTAATGAGTAATCTGAGAACATTCCAGTCATTTCTTCATTTTTGCCTTGATAAATTACAAACTTCTAAGAGAAGAGTTGATAAATTATAAACTTCTAAGAGAAGAGCTGATAAATTATAAACTTCTAAGAGAAGAGCTTCAATCAGAGCGTATTTCATAAAAATATCCATTTGAAAATATCTAAAACAATGATAAAACCAATTGTATACTTGCTAAATCTATTGACCAATAATCTGTATAAAACTACCCACAACTCCCTGACGGTACTTATAAGTCCACGTTGGTTTTTCTAGATTATTTAGTAGAGAAACTAGAAAAACATATTTTATAGGTAAAAAATATATGGTTAAATGTTCAAACTAAAAAAGTAATAACAGAAATTGACACTTACCAAGTAAATTATCATCTAAAAATTCATTGTAATTTACCACTTGTTACTTTTGTCTGTATGCTGTCAAGTCCCAACTTAGAAAATTAATTTCTCGGCAATTTCACACAGAAATTTAAAAATAAATGTTGTAATTGTCTGACTTAATCATACAACAATACATCAACAGGCTTAACAATGCAGTGGACACTGGTATTGTCGAATTATATGGTGGTAAATACAGTGGTACTTATAAGTACCGTCAGAGAGGAAAGGGTTAAAGTAATTTCCTGCTCATTGTTACTAAACTACTAATTATTAAGATATAAGTAATATGCTAAAAGAAAGCTGTATGCTGATTCAAATTCTGACCAACCTTTCATCCATCAGCCAAACTAACCACGAGACATGGTGACGATCTAATATCGATGCTTTATTACCATTACACAAATGTGAGTCAAATGTTTGACAGTTTGAGTTCAATTTTCTGGGGAATACTTGAGAGGTGCACCTTACAGTGCTTTATATTACCATAACTAAGTTCTAATTAAACTAAGGAAAAAGGAAACTGCTTTAGGCAATATAATTGCAAGGAAAGGGAAAATGACTCATCACTCACCAAAGTTGAAGGGAGCGACGAGAGAAGAACATATATTACGAACACACAAATAAACTCAATATTTCGGTTATTAAACCTTATTCATGACGGAGAAAAAGAGTCATGAGGCTCGGGATGTAGCAACCCTCGGCGTGTGCACACCTCCCGAGCCTCACAACTCTTTTTCTCCATCATGAATCATCATCATCCTCAACAGTTTCTGGCCTCTGGCTGGGTCTGCTTTATGCACAAGCCTCTCCATTTCCTTCTTTCTTCCCACCACCTCTCTGTCACCACTTAGTTCCAGTCCTCTCCTCTCTTCCGTACACTCTCCTCCACTCCTTTCAGCCATCCATCTCTTGGTCTTCCTCTGCGTCGTTTACCATGCATCTTAATTTTGTGGATTTTTCTTGGGATTCTCTGAGCCCCCATTCTCTTTACATGTCCATACCATCTCAGTCTGGTCCTCTCTACCCTTTCCTGTAGGGGTTCCTCTTTCATGGTGTATCTAATCACTTCATTCTTTATTCTGTCCATTTTAGTGACTCCCATTCTACCTCTTAAAAACTTCATTTCACTTGCTTGTACTCTGCTGATGTCCCACTTTTTCATTGTCCACGTTTCAGCAGCATAAGTTAAGATAGGCATCATCAATAAGGTTTAATAACCGAAATATTGAGTTTATTTGTGTGTTCGTGATATATGTTCTTCTCTCGTCGCTCCCTTCAACTTTGGTGAGTGATGAGTCGTAACTAAGTTCTGTTACACACATCTAAAATTTGAGGAAAGTCGACGACCCAATGTCCAACAAATCCCTCTTCACTTTTAATGTGATTACAGCAGATATTTTTGCCTTACAGCTTTGTGCATCAATAGAGAGGAGAAGGAATTCAGGATGAGGAATGGAAAGGAATTTGGCCATAGCCTTTGAAAGGAATCATCCCAGAATTCACCTGGAGTGATTTTGGGAAGAAAATAATAACAGAAAACTGAAATCTATGCAGTCAGAGAGGGAGTCTTGAATGTCACACGTGCGCGCTACACCAGAGTCACATCACTGAAATAACTTCGCTTAAAGACAATGAATGCTACCTTCTGCATTAAACTAATAAGGTTCAGTGAAAAATAAATATAAAAATTAATTACTGTAATCACTGGTAACAACAGCTGAGTGTATCACTTCACACTGAAACAAGGTGTTAACCTAGTTAATATCTTAAAACACACGTACCTATGAAGAGCTGATGTAAGTAAAACGTCTGCTTCCTTATAGTCCTGTGCTTCCATATGCTGTAAAATAGAAAGAACTAGGTGCTATTAATTTTATAACAAGAAAATAATTAAAATGTTTCCTCAAAGAGCAAACAAAAAAATTAAAGAGGAATTAAGGAAAATAAACAGTTTTCAATTTACTAAATGAACTGCGACTGATTTAAGACTCAGTATATCAATGCCAGTATATTAATACATGAATAACAGAAAGGTACTAAACAATAAAATACGTACAAGCTTTCACCCGATAATTAATATCTCACTTCTTATTTTGGTCTTATTCAATGGGAAACTACATATAAAAATAACAGGAAAATATTAAATGGTAATTAAAGAGCTTGAAGGTTACCTCCCTACCCTCCACCCCCAGTGCAGAGCTAATATAATAATTTTAAATTAAAAAAACGTTTTTTACTTCAAATATGAGTACATTTACAGTATTAGAAAATAAACTGACTGTATGACTTGCTATTACAGCAGAGTCTTGCTAATCATAACTAATTCTGACCCGGCCTTGTTCGGATTAGCTGGAATTACAGTGACCAGTTTCTAGGATGAAGTATACCGAGCATATAAGTAGGTACACCATGGTTACAAGTGGGGGGACAATGGCTCACTCTCACTGCCTCCCTTTGTTGTTGAGGCGTTTGAACTGTCAGTCGGCTCAGTTAATGTTAGCTATCGATCGCTGGCACACTTGACAGTTATATTAAATACATTCGGGTGTAGTGGTGTATTGTCGCCATGAGTAAACGGAAACATACAACATTAGCTCTCAAAGAAAAATTAGATGCTTTGAAGCAGATAGATAGTGGTGAGAAGTATCTAAACTAGCGACGGAACTGGATGTCGGTAAGGCAACCATTTGGAATAAGAACCGAGTGAAGCTTGAACAGTTCTGTGCAACGTCTTCGGGAAAAAGAGGGTCTAATTCGGAGAACGAGCTTAACAACACAGTTAGAAATGATGATAGTAAAACATTTGATATCCATCATGAGGAAATCATGAAGGAAATAAGAAAGCTGAAAAAAATAAAGGTAATATTACTACAGATATCTTAAAGATAGCCGGATGTGACATTGTACCTTATCTTGAAATATTATTTAAATTGAGTCTAGACACTTGCTGCTTACCACAGGACTGGAAAAGTGCAATAGTAGTACCGGTACATAAGGGAGGGGTGAGAAATAGAGTTGAGAATTACAGGCCAATCAGTTTGACATCAGTGGTAGGTAAATTAATGGAAAGATTGATATGCAACCACATCAGAAATATATGTGAGGAACGTAAGTGGTTTTCAAGCAGGCAACATGGTTTCAGGCAAGGATATTCATGCGAATCTCAGTTGGTGGGATATATGCAAGATATTTCAGATGAAATGGACAAGGGAGGCCAAATTGATAGTATAGCACTAGATCTGTCTGAGGCGTTTGACAGAGTAAGTGTAGCATATCCACTATCCCCGAATATATATTTAGATGTATATATATTATAATATTAAAATAAATGTATGAATATGCATTGTAAGCAATTGTATTTATGCTCACGGAAATCACAAACGATACTAAGCATGTAAAAACTGGTAGTATAAGTGATGCTAACATCTATGGTTTTGAGTGTATGCAGAAGTGTGGACTCTCTGGCCGTGAGCGGGAGTGAGAGGTCGTGCGCTAAAGTTGTGGCGGCGATCTAATATTTTGTATTATGCCAGATGAATCAGTGATTGTTTCTTAATATACAGAACGAGTGTATTTTCAACTGTAGTTTTGTGTCTCCTGTAAAAATAAAGTTGATAAGAGCTGTAATCGGGCTTTAATCAATAAAATAGCAAATCATTGATTGTATGAAGTTAAGACGTCTTATTTGTATAATAAGAACTTTTTAATGGAACTAAGTAGCTCCTCTGTCCGCGTACGTGGGTTGAACGATAGTATTTAAGGGCCGAACCATCTAAAAACCTGTGGACTTTAATTAGCAATACAAATTAATAATATAGAGGAGTATTACATAAGCCATAAAATGGTAGTAAATAAGGTAAAAACCATTGGAGTGGATAAGAAAGTCATTTGCTGGGTAGAAGAATTTTTAAAAGGTAGAAAACAGAAAGTTAGGGTAGGAAATGTAGTATCAAAAGAAGTGGAAGTAAAAATGGGTGTGCCACAGGGTAGCGTATTGGGAACATTGCTATTCATTATTCTAATGAATAATTGTGTTGATTGTTTACTATCTGAAATTAGATTGTTTGCAGATGACATAATGCTGTATAAAAGAATCAAAGCGATAGAGAATTGTAAACAGTTGCAGGGTGATCTGGACAGGATATCTAATTGGGTTGGTAAACATGGAATGAAGATAAATGCAAAGAAGAGTCAGCTTATTAGATACACAAATAAAAAACAAAGGTTAATTATGAATATAAGGTGGGGAAAGAATTGCTTGCTGAAGACTTGAAATGTCAATATCTTGGAATTACTTTTGATAACAAACTTAACTGGGCAGGACACATAGGACAGGTGGTAGGAAAAGGTTTCAAAGTTCTGCACTTGTTGGAGAGAGTGATGAGGGGATGTACGAGAGAAGTCAAGGAATTGGGTTACAAAACTTTGGTCAGACCATTGCTCGAATATGGTAGTGTAGTATGGGACCCTCATTTTACATATCAAATACAGGAGTTGGAGAGGGTAAAAAAAGGGCTGCTAGATTTGTTTCTGGAAATTGTCGCAGAATGCAATCAGTGACAGATATGATAAAGGAGCTGGAATGGGATTCATTGCAAGACAGGAGGAGGATGAGGAGGGTCATGGGAGTTTACAGGGCACATACTGGAGATGAGGCATGGAAGATATTGCAATAGGTATGAAAAGTAGTGCATGGAAGGGAAAAGATGACCATGACATTCGATTTCAGGCACAAGGGTGTGGGAAGATTCTCTTTTTTAGGTAAGGGTGTCAGGAATTGGAATGAGGAGTTACCGAGAGAAATTATTAATACTTTACCGAAAACTTTGAAATAATTTAAAGATAAAATTTGTAGGGGGCAAATGTAGGTGGGTGCAGGATAGGGGGAAGATGGGTGTGTAGGGAAATTGCCACCAGAGCCTGTGCTCCATTGCAATTAAAAAAACCTTGAAATTCGGCAGACTTCAAGTCCCAGTACGATAAAGTGGATGAAGCTCTTTTCTTTTGGTTTACACAGGAAAGAGAAAGGGGAACTATTTAGAGTGGACCAATGGCCCAGGAAAAGGCTGTTTACCTAAACAAATTAATGATGAGTCTTTTAGTGCGAGTATGAGTTGGTTGAACAGAATTAAAAAATGTCATGAGATTCTCCAGCTAACAATTACTGGAGAGAAGTACATAACATGGCTTACGGGTTTAATGCTGCGTTGAAATACTCCTTCTTCGTCGTCTTCTTCAGGGGCCATCTCCCGAATCTGCTAAGACTTGTATCTGCTGGAGACTGGCGTGGTTAATTGTCGATTGACTCACAATATCGATTATCCAGAGATGCTGTTCATGATTTAATATCTGTGGCTCCAGAGTTCATTATTATCTAACACACATTTCCAAGACTGGCTAAGACCGTAACCAACATTCTTGTTGAGACTGTTTGAAGATTTAAATAGCCTCTTTTACTTTTCTTGGTAGATTACCTTCGGTTCTAGCACTCTTGTATTTTCCCACAGTATTTCATGTTTTTCTTGCATTTGGTGTTCGGCAATAGCTGATTTTGTGGGATGCTTCAGACGGGTGTGACTCTTATGTTCATGTATCCTCACAGCTACAGCTCGTTCGGTTTTGCCTATATATACCTTTCCGCAATTACAGGGTACTTCATAAATTCCACTGCTTTGTAAAGGAGACCTTTGATCTTTGACCATTCGCAGTTTTTCTTTCACTTTCTTTCCACATCTAAATATGGATAGAAATTAGATTTCATTAAAATTCTCCCAATTTTTTCTGAGACACCTCTCACGTATGGTAGCACAGCTTTTGTTTCTGGTCTTCACTAAGACTTTTTCTTCTGTTTAGTTGCCATGTTCTTGTTTGTTTATTAAATGTTACTCGTCCGCGATTCTTTCTGCCCTGCAGAACAGCGTTTTAATCAAGGCTCATTTTTGTGATGGGTGATGATGTGATAAAGCATGGAGGTGCCTGTCTGTATGGGTTGGCTTTCTGAATACCGTGTGTCCAAGTCTGCCTCCCGAGTGCTTTTTCAGCTAACCGTTCTCTTCACACTCCACTGTAAACTTGATTTTTGGATGGATACTATTGATTTGATGGAAGAACTGTTTCAAATCTTCTTCCCCATGAGGCCATATCACAAAAAGTATCATATCTTAGTTAAAGGGATGGTTTCTTTGTTTTTTGTTATCTGCTTAATGACTCTCTAACAGCGAGATCTTTAGAGACGCGAAAGGATTTGGGGGGGGGGGGAGGCAAGGAATGGAAAGGAATTCGACCATGGCCTTTTGAAGGAAGCATCCCGGCATTTGCCTGGAGTGATTTGGGAAACCATGGAAAACCCAAATCTGGATGCCCAGACGGGGAGGTTTCTTTGTTGCAGTCTCAATGGCTTTCTTTTCAAATTTTCCCATAATCAAGTCCGCTACGATGGGCGGCAGAGGGCTGCCCATTGGCACCCTTCTTGTTCGTAAAAATCATTGTTCCACTGAAAGTCGGTAGAGGTCAGACAATGTCTGAAGACGGGCCTCCATTCCACAGTGAATTCTTTATCTATTATTTCCATCACATAGTTCACAGGTATGTTTGTCAACAATGACGTAATGTCAAAACTTATTAACAAGTCGTTTGTCAGCTAAATTAATCTTCTTAATTTTTTCGACAAAGTGTAATGAATTTCTTATATAAGTCTCTGTGCATCCCACTAGTGGTTCTAATTTTTTGGCTAGAAATTTTGCTAATCCGTAAGTAAGTGAATTTATCGCACTGACAATAGGTCGGAGAGGCACCTCGGCTTTGTGGATTTTAGGCAGGCAGTACAGGAGAGGGGGAACTGGAGTTTCACTTAGTATATTTCATTTCACTGTCCATTCCAAGTTCAAACGGCTAACAAATTCTTTAGTCTGTCTTATAATTTTTGTTGTGGGGTCCTTATCCAGATTTTGTATGCGTTGTCTGCCAATAAATGTTGGATTTTTCTTTGTAGTCAGACAAATCATGATGACAGTGCAGTTTCCCTTATCGGCTGGTAGAATTATAATGTTCTGGTTTTCTCTTAACTGTCGTAGTGCAACTCTTTATTTTCCTGTAATGTTGTATCTTGGAGGTTTAGCTTTCCTTAATATAACTGCTACGTCCTGTCTGATGCTCTCAGCCATGAGTGAAGGTATTCCTTGGAGGGAACACTCTACACCAACTATAATCTCTTCTTTAGGTATAAAACGAGGTTCAATGGCAATTTTTTTTTTTTTTAATTGAAGTTTGATGTTTGTCCGAGTGTGCTGACAATAATTTTTTTTTATTTTTTATAAGAGAAAAGTAATATAATTAAATATAAATAAATAATAAACCTGAAAATCCAGAATGTCCTATTGTCGCATCTCTGCCTTGGTTGACCGACACCTACAACATCTACATCTACATATATACTCTGCAATTCACAAAATTGTGGGTGGCAGAGGGTGCTCAGCACCAAAGCTAATCTCTTTGCTGTGCATTCCAATCCATAATGGTATGAGGGAAAAAAGAATTCATATAAGAATCAGTCCGGCACCTTATTTTTCTAATTTTATTTTTCCTGTTCTTCCGACTCAAATAGGTTGGTGGAAGAAGTATTTCACTACACTCAAAAGTGAAAGTGGGAGTACCCATGTTTACTAATAAGTTTAAACGAAACGTGTGTCGTCTATTTACCAGACTCCCAACCTAATCTACTAATCAGTTCTGTGACGCTTTTCATAAGGACTGTAGCAAGCGGTAACGAATCGAGCGGCTCTTCTCTGTACTTTCTCTATACTATCGATCAACCACTTACGAAACGGTTCCCAAATGGCACAACAATAATCCAAATGTGGACGCACAAGAGATTTGAACGCTATCTCCTTTGTTTGTTCATTACAATTTTTCAAGATTCGACCTATGAATCGCAGCCTAGAATTTGCTCTACCTACTAACGAATTAATGTGTAAGTCCCATTTCATGTTCCTTTGTACTGTTACTCCCAAATATTTCATAGAATCGACCATATCAATAACTATATTTCTGAACAATTGGATTCTTTTTGTTAGTTATGCTCATTGTCTTGCACTTTTTACAATTTAGAGTAAGTTGCCACTCAGCGCACCAAGCCAAAATAACATCCAGATCGCGCTGAATTTCTAAGCAATCGGCCAAATTTCTTACTCCCCTATAAATAACTGCATCATCAGCAAACAATCTAAATAGGCTTTTCACTTTGTCTCCGAGATCGTTTATAAAAATTAAGAAAAGAAGTGGTCCTATTACACTTCCTTGAGGTACACCCGATGTAACATCTAGATTAGAAGAACTTTCTCCTTCAACGACAACATACTGCGACTGACCAGTTAGAAAATCCTTTATCCATTCACAAAGCTGATCTGATATACCGTACGCTCGAAGCTTTGCTAAAAGGCAGTTGTGTGGCACAGAGTCAAAGGCTTTCTGGAAATCTAAAAAAATTGCATCTACTTGTGAACCTGCATCGATAACTTTCATTACGTCATGTGTAAATAGGGCCAGCTGTTGTCTATCTGCTCCCTTCCCATATAAAGGACACCCAACACTTCCTCTTCTGGCTTTCTACCTTACCGACCCCTCTTCCTTCTAACTCCATAATGGCTACCATTGACATCACTTTTTTGTACACAAACATTCCACACTGGCACGGCCTCGGGGCCACGGAACATTTTCTGGATAAGCGCCCTCCCAACAGCCTCCCTATGACATCCTTCCTCATCAAACTGTCCCACCTGATTCTCAATAACAACTACTTCTCCTTTGAAAGAAACATCTATCACCAAACGTGTGGCACTGCCATGGGTACCTGCATGGGCCCTTTTTATGCTAATCTGTTCATGGGTCACCTGGAACAGACATTTCTGGAGGAATTCCCTCTCAAATCCCACATCTGGCTTTGATTCATTGATGACATCTCTATTATTTGGCTAATGGTCCTGCAAATTTCCTGAACCATCTCAATACCTTTTGCATGCTGAAAATCACTTGGACCTACTCCCACACAAAGGCCACATTCTTGGATGTGGATTTGTCTCTCTACTTCAACTCCTCACTCCACATCAAACCCACCAAACTGCAGTTGCCACCCATACCATACCAAACGTTCCCCCCCTACAGTCTTGGCATTTGGATAGTCACATATAGTGTTGTAAAAAAAAACAGTTTTTTTTCCTGACGTGAAAAAAAAAAAACATGAAAAAAAAACTATTAAAAAAAACATGTTTTTTTTCTGGGACTTTTCATAACTAATAAATTTCAAATTTTTAAGGCATTTATCGTTTAATATGACTCTTTTAGAGTTTATACTAAGTATTTATCTTACTTTTAAATCTACTATATTTTTCTGGTTCAGTAGAAAAAAAATTACAAAAATATTGGTAACATTGACTGAAGTTTTCTTGTTACAAATGGGGACTTCCCGAAAAGGCTAGGTTGAGTGAGAAGGAATCCCCGTTCCCCATTGTTTGGATTGATACTCGCTATTGGAACTAGTGCTGCAAGGCCCTACAAATTTATCTGAGGACTTACAAATCTTTTCAAAAAATTAGGAAATTTAACTACGGTTTTTACCTCTTTTTATTATTTGTTGTGCTTTCCATATATTCGTATACTTGTTAAACTCGCAGCATATAGTGATACTGAGTCATTGTCAGTAATTATGAATAATTTCCTGGCGTAAACCAACGATTGAAAAGAAATAAATCACCTATTTTGTATGATAATAGATTTAAATTCAAACTTAAAAGACCGTAATACAGAACTATCGGCGCAGTCTTCATTCACAGTGTGTACTCACAATTTAAAATTGCAATCTCAAAAGCTTTTGCATGCAATACAACCAGTAATAGAAATTGTAACTATTTCTGAAGTTATGGATCTAGAGGGGACAGAAGAAGAAACAGAAAATTCCCACTCCAACCGAACTAGTGTTGGTAGTACTGATACTAGTGAATGTGGTACCGACATAGAGGATGAATAAAAAATGAATCATTATGTAAGATATTATATGATTTAGTAAGGTTTAAAACATACATGTAAAATGTAAGTTCCATAAATAAAACTATAATTTATCAAATATATTGTTTTCTGAAGAAAAAAACAAATTTAGAAAAAAAAAACCAAGGGTGCTAGGTTTTTTTTCATGTTTTTTTTTCACAAATCTGAAAAAAAAACATTTTTTTTTTTTCAGTTTGCAACACTAGTCACAAATTCTCCAACCAACAGTCCCTCATGGATTATTCAAAAAATATTTCACAAGTATTGATATCTGGCAACTACCCTCCGGCTTTAGTAAACAAACAGCTTTCACGGGCAACATGCTCAGCCCATCAATCATCCCAGACCTGCAAAACCAACCACAATCCAGTTCTTGTTACACAGACCTCAAATACATTAACAAAACCCTCTGGCAGGGCTATGATTTCCTGCAAACCTGCCCAGAAATGAGATCCATCCTTCCCAAAATCCTCCCTTCTCCTAGAACTTGTTTCAGCAGACATCCTAACATCCGTGAACTTCTAGTCCACAAACAGCCTTCCTCGTCCAAACAGTCAGCTGCATGGCCCCCCCCCCTCCCCCCCTGCAAGATGTGCGACATACACCCGCCTCCACCACTTTCACCAACCCTGTCACAGGGGAAAGCTTTGCCGATCAAAAGACACGCCACTTGTCAAACCTAGCATGTAATTTACCAGATAACATGAAACCAATGCCTGGATTCATATACAGGGTGTCCCAGAATTATCTTTACAACTTTGACATTGAATAAATTATGTCTGGAACGAGATATCACAATGAAGTTTTTTGCATTTTGAAGAGTATCTCTCAAAGATTTGTTTCTGTCTCTAGAACACTTCTTTGGAGCATCCCTTGATCAATTGTCGTAATTGCTGCAGAAATCCTCTGCCTGAGATCTGCCAAATTTCTAACCGGGGTTTGATACACGATGTCTTTTACATATCCCCAAAGAAAGAAATCCAAGGGGGTTATTTCAGGTGAACGAGGCGACCAGTCAATTGGATCCCGACAAGGAAATTGTTTATCTAGAAAATTACGGACATCATGAGCACAATGTGGAGGTGCACTATCCTGTTGGAAGATGACTGTTGGTTGAAGGACTTCCAGTTGGGGAACAACAAATTTTGTTAGCTTATCCAAGTAAACTGGGCCTTTGATTGTCTTCTCAGCAAAGAAGAAGGTGCCAATGATTTTGTTGTGCATAACACCGCACCACACATTAACCTTTGGGCTGTCGCTCTCTCTCTCTCTCTCTCTCTCTCTCTCTAAATGCATGCGGAGGTTCAGAACCACAAATCTGAATGTCATGCCTATTAAGTAACCCGTGTCTCTATAAACCAGAAAACACACTGAGCTTTTTCCTGTGGGGTGTAAATTTTCAATAAATGTGATGTAACTACCTACTTGTCACCAAACTGCACCTGAAATGAAACAGAAAAAAAACTCTGAGAGATACTCTGTAACATGCAAAAAACTGCATTGTGATATCTCGTTCCAAACATAATTTATTCAATGTTCAAGTTGTAAAGATAATTCTGGGACACCCTGTATAAGTTTGACAATAAATCTGCATTCCATAAGAATAAATGTCCAGCGACAGACGGTATTCACACACAACCCAAAGCATCCAGTTGCTGACCATGCTATCACCCGTGACTCGGATAATTTTGAACACTCGTTTCATGGTCTGTGCTATCAGATTCCTCCCTGATAGTAGCAGCTACTCTGAACTCAAAAGTTGGGAACTTGCCTACAAACTGGGCACAAGGCAACCACCTGGTCTCAACTTTAGATAATACCCAGTCATTATTATTATTTTATGTTATCCTTTTTTAATACTCTCTTTGCCTCCATACCCAACCATCACTTTATAGAGTCTATGATTAAATTTTTCAAAAAATTTTTTTTTTTTATTTATATATATATTATTTTATATATTTAGATTTAACTATATTATTTTGCTCTTCCGCCTACCAGAGATTAGTTTCGATATTTGTGCTCAGGTATTAGCTCTGAATCACTGCCCCTCTACTTGTCCTTTGTTTGAATTTACCCCTACCATTTTCCTCACCAACAGTCTTTCTGTGAGGCAGTCTCCCACATCACCCACCTGTTGACAAAGGGCTCCTACCGAAAAATTTTGTATCATTTGTATTTTTGTCTTTTTGTGTGTTCGTGCCCCACATCCATCATCTCATTTCCCTATCCTAATTTAATTGCTTATTTTTTTATTTAGTTCTTTTTTAAAAGTCCGGGCATATTAATTTCATAAACTTGCTTCCTATTCTTTGCTGTTAATTTTTAATCCACCCACACCTTCAACCATTACGCACGGTGGCCGTCAACATTGTTCTCCACCCTGTGCAAATAACATTCATGTAGGGGAGAGTAGGGATGTTTGAGACACTTCCACTTTTTTTTATTAATTCGCATGTTTATATATTAACACACTCATTAATACAAATGTACTATTTTGGCACCTCTTCATCTTACTGGTTAAAATTCATAGCTTGAGGATATATTTTGTCACAAAGATAATTCATAATGTAAAACTTACAATTTCAGTTCTTTATGCATCTTCCCAGCATATCAGAACAGTTCAACAAGTAAAAAATATTTTAGCAATAGACATCTCTGTCAAGAGTTACCAAATCAAGGACTAGTAGGGAGTATTGTAGATATCTTTAAAGCATTGCAATACTGAGTGCAAAAATTTAATTTGTACACTCTTTAAGAAATAAAAAAATTTCATAATAACATGAAAAAAAAATTAGCAAGGCAAGGTTGGCATCCTGTCCTATGTTCCAGCTAGTCAGAAGAAACAAGTTGGTTAGATGTTCAGTTACAGAGTTTCTTGAGCGTTTTAATTTTTTGTGTTATTACAGTAAATATTTATGTATGTGAACTAACAATTATTTTTCTTCAACTACTTGTCACTAGTCCAAGGTATGAATACTGCTAGAAAGCCTACTATATTAGCTCTCATTTGGTACTAACAGGTTTTAAACATGTTGAGGCTGACTAAGAAAACATTAGTGGTGCATGAGGGGATGTGTAAGACAGTCAGCCTAGGGATAGATGAGACATGTCTCAAGTATGCCTGTATAAAAAATAGCTACATTTTTAGTGTTTACTTTTGATTTATTTTCTATATAATTTGAATAAATTACAGAAAATATAGCCAGTTAGTGTACTTATATCACTATGCAAGAAATGCCTACTTGTAAAAATATTTATAAATTTTAACTCTACAAAAAAAAAAAAAAAAAAAAAAAAAAAAAAAAAAATTTCTTTCTTTCTTTCTTTTTTTTTTTTTAAAAAAGCCGAAGTTTTACAACAGGTAGGCTGGTGACAGTTGCCACAATCAGAATGCAGGAAGCCTGCAGCAAAATAATTGAGGGAAGAACAATACTGAGAGCAGTAGTAAGGAAGTGTAACACAGACTGAAAAGTACATTGTAAAATATAAATAATAAAGGAAAGAGAAATTAAACCACCACATACCCAAGTTGACACCTGCGACAAGAGAAAACACATAAGACAGACACACAAATTACAATATTTTGGTGTTAAACTTCTTCGTGAAATAGAGAACGGGTCATTTGGTTCTGGACGTGTGTGCACACGGCACATCATCTCGTGACTGGCTTGGAAGGGGGGGGGGGGGGTACTGGTAAGGAGTGGACTAACGATATATCGGCAATGTCTCAGACAATACACTGCAGGCGACGGTAAAATAAATATATATTACAAATGGTACCTAGTATCTACATCTATATGTACATATATACTCTGCAATTCATAAAATTGTGGGTGGCAGAGGGTGCTCAGCACCAAAGCTAATCTCTTTGCTGTGCATTCCAATCCCTAATGGTACGAGGGAAAAAAGAATTCATGTAAGAATCAGTCCGGCACCTTATTTCTCTAATTTTATCTTTCCTGTCCTTCCGACTCAAATAGGTTGGTGGACGAAGCATTTCACTACACTCGGGAGTGAAAGTGGGAGTACGCATGTTTACCAATAACTTTAAATGAAACGTGCATCATCTATCTACCAGAGACTCCCAGCCTAGTCTACTAATCAGTTCTGTGACGCTTTCATAAGGACTGTAGCAAGCGGTCACGAATCAAGCGGCTCTTCTCTGTACTTTCTCTATACTTTCGATCAACCCCTTACGAAACGGGTCCCAAATGGCACAAAAATAATCCAAATGTGGACGCACAAGAGATTTGTACACTATCTCCTTTGTTTGTTCATTACAATTTTTCAATATTCGACCTATGAATCGCAGCCTAGAATTAGCTCTACCTACTAACGAATAATGTGTAAGTCCCATTTCATGTTCCTTTGTACTGTTACTCCCAAATATTTCATAGAATCGACCATATCAATAACTGAATTGTTTAACTCGTATTTCTGAACAATTGGATTCTTTTTGCTAGTTATGCTCATTGTCTTGCACTTTTTACAATTTAGCGTAACTTGCCACTCAGCGCACCATGCCAAAATAATATCCAGATCACGCTGAATTTCTAAGCAATCGGCCAAATTCCTTACTTCCCTATAAATAACCGCATCATCAGCAAACAATCTAAAAAGGCTTTTCACTTTGTCTCCGAGATCGTTTATAAAAATTAAGAAAAGAAGTGGTCCTATTACACTTCCTTGAGGTACCCCCGATGTAATTATTGCTAGTTAAAATATGAAAGGATATGAAATGATTGGTTAAGTGGTAGTATTTTATCGGTAATTAAGGCTGGGGGAGGGGGGGGGGCGTATTCAGTATATTCTGGTACGCTAGTTCCCATCTCCGGAGTTCTGATGCATTGGTGCTATCGGGGAAAACTCTGATTGCTCTCAGAGTTGTTGAGGTTGTTTGAATTGTGACTATTGGCATGTTCTGGTATTGGAAGGTATAAGTAATAGCTGTGGACTGTTTGTCTGTGGCTATTTATTATGACAGAGTGTTAGTTGGTATATGACATGAGTAGTTCACACATGGCATGTCCAATGATGAGGAAAGTTCCCTCTGTGTTGGGATTGGAATATGTAGTGGGGTTTTTAAGTGAGGTCTACTGCATGGAAAAAATTCAATTTTTTTTTTTTTTTTTTTTTTTTTTTTTTTTTAATAGAGAGTCTGAGGAAAGGTACTTGTGGCTCAAGATGTTGTTAAGATTGGGTGGTCTGCTAAAACATGTACACTCAGTGGACGGTGGGTAGAACAGTGTGCAGGAGCAAAGTTAGACATACCCCTGACGCAAGATACAGTCGATGGAATCGAGTTCAGAAGAGAACTGGGTGTCAAAGGCAGAGCTATGGCTAGTTTTTAAGGGTGACAAGCGAGAGTGGTTACATGGAGGGTGAGTGATTGTCAGCAGAATTAGAAATGAGCAGAGCTAAAAAAAAATCATCCTTAAAATTTTATAAAGAAACTAAGAGCGGTGAATCGAGGTAGTAGGAAGTACAGTTCATACTAACGAAACTAAAATGAGCTCTAACATGGAAAGTAAGCGTTTCCAGACACATGTCCACATAACATATTTTCTTTATTTGTGTGTGAGGAATGTTTCCTGAAAGTTTGGCCGTACCTTTTTGTAACACCCTGTATATGTAATTGCAGAAGTAAGGAGTCTTTAATATCCGGCTAGTAGGTTGTTCGTTTTCACAGGTGAACTAGATTAGTTTAACATCTACTGCCGGTATTTGTTATTTTCAATAGTATAAGTTTGAACAAATTCCTATTCTAAAGATTATTGGCTACATAATTTACAACTTTTACTCATTATTAACTATTAACATTTTTACATATTTTAAGAAATAACAATGTTTTACTTATTTTCTATCCATAAATGTATCTATGCCAGAATATGCGGAAGCGGCTCGAGACTGCAACTATTATCTATTATTTGTGTTATTGCAATCTCAGAACACATTTTATGCATCAGACTATAGTTCATGTGAGCACAAATAGTAAAGAACTTATACATACACTATGTACTTTTATAAGAGTTGCTTTAGCAAGTTCTTGTTTGTAGATAGAATCTCCAGTGGTGTTACTGCGAAACAGTCCATTTATAGCCTTTAAGGGGGTAGGTACACTTATCAGGTTTCAAAAAAATGATTTTTATTATTATTCACAATTTTTTTTTTATAGTTTTGGCTTCATTTTAGTGAAAAAATTATTTCGATATCTTTAACAGTGTGGGAATTATGTGTGATTAAGCAATGCTCTGCACGGTGACAGCCATTTAATGTGTTGGGGGTTTTACTCAGAATGCCAATGAGTCATTTCATTCCAAAATTTGGAAAATATGTCCCAAGACAGGATTTTTTGGAAAAAGAATAGTTTAAATTGGCACAAATGATGCAGTTATTAATTTTAAGAATGGAATGGCTGGCAGACTATGCTCCTGGTGCATATTAGGAAGAAACAGGACACCTGAAGGTACCATAACATGCTTCCAAATCTTTAATCTTGAATATCTCAAAACAGCATTTCATCAAACGGTTTTAAAGTTAATTTTTTTCCATATGCATAGAGATCTTTTTCAAATTTGCAGGACATGTTCTACATACTAAGTACTACAGTTTGAACCATTATTGTTTATGCAGCTTTTCCCAAATGAAAAATATGCCTTTATATTTAAGCAAAAATTTAATTTCTTGACAAAAAATTTATTAATAAAATATATAGAGTTAAATATGTTATATTATAGGAGAATGGCGTATTGTATCACAGCCGTCCACAATACGAGCACGAAGAGTCTCTACATTTGGTACCGGGGTTGCGTAGACCAGGGCTTTCAAATGCCCCCATAAATGGAAGTCAAGAAGGTTGAGGTCAGGAGAGCGTGGGGGCCATGGAATTACAGTACATACTAACGAAACTGAAATGAGCTCGAACATGGAAAGTAAGCGTTTCCGGACACATGTCCACATAACATATTTTCTTTGTTTGTGTGTGAGGAATGTTTTCTGAAAGTTTTGCCGTACCTTTTTGTAACACCCTGTATATCATTGAAAATTAGTTCTCACAACCAGTGTTGGAGGTGGCCAGTCTCCCGATGGGCGGCCTTCTCGGTCACTTTGGCTGCCAGAGAGACTGAGAACGTGCGCTATTCCAGGAGATCTGGAATTCTGATTACCATTCCAATACCAATACTGGAAAATGCTTTCTTAGATGGTAGAGTAGTAGATAGTAGTAATAGTTTAGTAATAGTAGCAGTGGTAGACGTACAAAGTGGAATAGCTAAATATTAATAATTCCAACCATAAAGTGGACAGGAAACTGTAGACACTACACAAAACTAGAAAACTTAAACAAATCAATTATGACAAAATGCGGCAAGTTTAACAAGCTATAATATACGTTAACAGCGAAACAATCGTAAGTATCGTGCCAACAATAAAAGACTGTACAGATATTGCCAAAACTATACATAACAAAAATTGAAATTAGTCATTGTGGAATTATCTTTTGAAGTATCAAATGTAAAACTCTTGTGTTAAATTAAGGCCTATTTTAGTTTCTAGATACTGGCTGTAAAAATGTGTGCTAAATAAATAAATAAATAAAAAATAATGTCCAAATCATCCTGCTATCATCAGTGCTAAGCAGTGGTTTATTGCCCTAGTCTTATTAATTGATATAAATTGAATTGTCCTGTAGTAAAGAAAGATTCATCTGTCTTTTCTTGTTAACATATTTTTTTAAAACTCTTTAATGTAGGTTACCAATATTTCAAAATATATCTTACTCAGACTTTTTGGTAATTATAAAAACCTACCTGATTCTCTTCATCACTAGCTGAATGTGATAGATAGGCAGAGGACTCATCTGACAAATTTTCCTAAAACAAATGAACAAGTTCTTCAGGTACTGTTACATATTTATATAGATATTACGAGATTTAAAGCAAACATTTACTTAAAGGAACTATAGCCATCATAGATGATTGCAAACACTCAATATAATTTTTTTTAAAATGAGAAAACTACAGCCAAGAGAACACCATAAAATGGAAAATACAGAAACCAGAAGAGAGATAGCAAAGGAAAGGAAAAATCAGAGAAATGGTCACAGATAATGGAGGAGGGTGATAACGAAATCACAAAGGAATTTTATGGAGGAAAGGTATGTGTGTATTGTGCAGGATGACAAGAAAAATGAGCAAAAAAACAAATAAAGAAAAAAATAAAGAAAAACTAAATGGGATATTGAAGGTGTGTTTCGGAGGGCTACTGAACCAAGAAATTGAAAAAAAGAGGAATGGCAGAGAAACAAAATCATGTGACTTTGTCAGAAATTGAAGCAACTTAGGAAAAGTGAAATTATGGAAAAAGCACCTGGTATTAATGAAGCAGGTATAGAAAAGATAAGAAGTATAATGAGAACATGGAGAAGGAGACGACATATGCTTATTACATACACAGATAAAAAAACAAAAGGTTAATTATGAATATAAGGTGGGGAAAGAATTGCTTGCTGAAGACTTAAAATGTAAATATCTTGGCATTATATTTGATAACAAGCTTAACTGGGCAGGACACATTGGACAGGTGGTAGGAAAAGGTTTCAAAATTCTGCACTTGTTGGAGAGAGTGATGAGGGGATGCACGGGAGAAGTAAAGGAATTGGGTTACAAAACTTTGGTCAGACCATTGCTCGAATATGGTAGTGTAGTATGGGACCCTCATTTTAGGTATCAAATACGGGAGTTGGAGAGGGTGCAAAAAAGGGCTGCTAGATTTGTTTCTGGAAATTATCGCAGAATGCAATCAGTGACGGATATGATAAAGGAGCTGGAATGGGATTCATTGCAAGACAGGAGGAGGATGAGGAGGGTCATGGGAGTGTACAGGGCATATACTGGCGATGAGGCATGGAAAGATATTGCAATAGGTATGAAAAGTAGTGCATGGAAGGGAAAAGATGACCATGACCACAAGCTGGCACTCGATTTCAGGCACAAGGGTGTGGGAAGATTCTCTTTTTTAGGTAAGGGTGTCAGGGATTGGAATGAGTTACCAAGAGAAATGATGAATAATTTACCAAAAACGTTGAAAGAATTTAAAGGTAAAATTTGTAGAGGGCAAATGTAGGTGGGTGCAGGATAGGGGTAAGATGGGTGTGTAGGGAAATTGCCACTGGAGCCTGTGCTCCATTGCAATTAAATTAAAGAAGAATGGAAGAAAGCATTAGTCACACTTAACATAAAAACAAAAAACAGAAAAGAGTGAAACAATTATACACAAACCACAAAAATTTAAAAAGGATCATTGTTGTCATACTCTACAAAGTATTTTCCACTATTGCACATTTTGCTGTATACTTCTTTCTAAGCCAATTCTATCTAGCTTGTTTTTACTGGTATTTTACCAGCACTGCCCAAGCCTTGACTTGGCTAAGGACACACACATATGTATACGTATGGAAGAGAAAGAAAAATTATACTCAACACTTGCCAAATGTGGCAGGGAGGAGGGTAGCAACAACAAAAATAAAACAAACAACACAAAAAACACAATATTTTAGGCAAAACCCTTTTTCAAGAAATACATGGCCATCATAAAAACCCTTATTTCTTGAGTTTTTTTCTGATCTAGTAAAATATATCTCAATTACTTCAATCTACTTTATTTGTTGTTTTGTCCATCATTTGAACACACATAAATCTGGTACAACTGTAACATTAGAAATCCAATTTTTTAAAAAATATCTATTGATAGCTCTACACAGGTACTAAAATTTCTGTTTTGTAACAGTCATTCTTGGTAAAGCTTATCTCGCATTCTAAATACCTAAGTTTACTACGTTATTCCGTCATCAATAAATGGAATTTATTTAGTTATCTTTTTAGGAGAAATTTAAATCTTACTTGTTTGAAATTGTCACCATCAATTATTGCCATTTTTTAAGGTCACCCCACATCTAATAAAACACGTTTGATTTGTGGTACAGCAAGCATGAAAATTCTTTTGTTTATTTAACAATATTTGTACCAGCGATTATACAATTCCCACAGACAGTGTCAGCAACAACAAAACTTATTTCGATATCACTTATAATACCCTCACTAAATGAAGTAAGTGACTACGCCATCTAGTAGTGTTACCTACAAGTGCTGTTCTGAGGCATACGTGGAACACAGTTCAAGTCGTTCAACTTTTTTTTTCAGTAACACCGCTTACTCCCTCACTGATTCCTGTGCACTTGCCGTTGAAGCCACCATCCTTACCTGCAATGTTTGGATGCAGGTCTCCTGTTTCAACGTAACTGCTCTTATCTTTGACAGAGCTGGCCTCTTCTGTATATCCCACACTTAAACAAGTTGTATCATACCTCTGGGGTGGTTTTATTATTCTTTTGGGTAATGTCTTAACCTCCACACTCTTAACTGCAGTACTTTCTTCCAAGTTACATTTTTTTTATTATTATTATTATTTATTTAATTTAATTGCAATGGAGCACAGGCTCCGGTGGCAATTTCCCTACACACCCAACTTCCCGCTAGCCTTCACTCACCTACATTTGCCCTCTACAAATTTTAACTTTAAATTCTTTTAACATTTTCAGTAGGTTATTCATCATTCCCCTTGGTAACTCATTCCAATCCCTGACACCCTTACCTAAAAAAGAAAATCTTCCCACATCCTTGTGCCTGAAATAGAGTGCCAGCTTGAGGTCATGGTCATCTTTTCCCTTCCATGAACTACTTTTTATACCTACTGCAATATCTTTCCATGCCTCATCGCCAGTATACGCCCTGTACACTCCCATGACCCTCCTCATCCTCCTCCTGTCTTGCAACGAATCCCATTCCAGCTCCTTTATCATATCTGTCACTGATTGTATTCTGCGATAATTTCCAGAAACAAATCTAGCAGCCCTTCTTTGCACCCTCTCCAACTCCTGTATTTGATACTCAAAATGTGGGTCCCATACTACACTACCATATTCGAGCAATGGTCTTACCAAAGTTTTGTTACCCAATTCCTTTACTTCTCTCGTGCATCCCCTCATCACTCTCTCCAACAAGTGCAGAATTTTGAAACCTTTTCCAACCACCTGTCCAATATGTCCTGCCCAGTTAAACTTGTTATCAAATGTAATGCCAAGATATTTACATTTCAAGTCTTCAGCAAGCAATTCTTTCCCCACCTTATATTCATAATTAACCTTTTGTTTTTTATTTGTGTATCTAATTAGCTGACTCTTCTTTGCATTTATCTTCATTCCATGTTTACCAACCCAATTAGATATCCTGTCCAGATCATCCTGCAACTGTTTACAGTCCTCTATCGTTTTGATCCTTTTATACAGCATTATGTCATCTGCAAACAATCTAATTTCAGATAGTAAACAATCAACACAATTATTCATTAGAATAATGAGTAGCAATGGTCCCAATACGCTACCCTGCAGCACTCCCATTTTTACTTCCACTTCCTTTGATACGCATTTCCCACCCTAACTTTCTGTTTTCTTCCTTTTAAAATTCTTCTACCCTGCAAATCACTTTCTCATCCACTCTAATAGTTTTTACCTTATTTACTACCATTTTGTGGCTTACTCTGTCAAACGCCTTTGAAAGAGCTAGTGCTACACTATCAATTTGGCCTCCCTTGTCCATTTCATCTGAAATATCCTGCATATATCCCACCAACTGAGATTCGCATGAATATCCTTGTCTCAACCCATGTTGCCTACTTGAAAACCACTTACGTTCCTCACATACATTTCTGATGTGGTTGCATATCAATCTTTCCATTAATTTACCTACCACTGAAGTCAAACTAATTGGCCTGTAATTTTCGACTCTATTTCTCCTTTTAGTAGTCTGATTGAGGTAAACTGCCAGATTCTCTAGATGAATTCGGTAATTTTGGTACGTCTATTACTGTCGACTGTTTTTCTTGAGCAGTCCCTCCCACTGAAACTGTCATCTCTTGATATTTATTCATTTTATTGAATTCAGTTTTCTTATCTTTCACAATGTTGTGTATGTGAAGCAAGGAAACTTACTTTGACGGCTTTGTGGGTGTCTCGGTCTACCTCCCCACTATCCGTTGCGAGGCTTTTATGGTATTACCGCCACACGGCCCACTTCTGGAAGAAGTAGAACCCCCCGCATACGAGTTTCTGGTCTGGAAGCATAACTGTCAATAGCGAAGGACCCCATCGGGCTCTCCGCGGCACCGTGATGGACAATGTCCGAAACTGGTGGCACTTGCCGCATTTCAGAGTGGGATTTCTACTCTGAATCTCCACGTTCGCTTTCACTGGTAGCTACTCCAACTGACTCGCCGACCGAGAATAGACGAGTCCTCGTCCGTCTCCGAAACTACGAGCGACTAACCTGACCCGACGTGGGACGTAAAGAACCTCAAATAACGAAAAGATACACCTCTCCGCTTGATGCAGTAAATGCGAAATAGCCCACAGGGGAGCAGCGCCCACGTAGTGCGAACACTAGTGTCAGTGCCAAGCATCTCTGCAACAAGGACTAAACAAAGAGAAGGTAACTCCACCCAGGAGAGAGGAGGGTATCCACACTTCCCAGCTAAGCCAGCAACCACACGATAACTGTATACCGAACCTACATCCGGACAGGATGGAGACGAGCGACCACTACCGGACAACTCACTAGAGCCTCCGAGAAGTGTGCACGGCCCACCGACAGTTCGAGGAGAACTATAAAACCCTGCACGACGAGGGGGGTGACGACATTTCACAGTCTAGCCGGCTGGGAGGGATTAAAAAAAAAGTTCACGTTCTCTACCGTCGACTACTTCTCTGCAGCCACTGGGATGTTGCAAACTAGCAACATCCCACAGTACACCTTACCAAATGAAGCTGTGCCTCTAATGAAGTTGATTCCCAAGACTATGTCTACTGACAACATTAAGCAGGAGCTAAAAGAGAAGGGCTACTATATCTAGACAGTACTTCAACTTCACAGCTCAGCAAGCAATGAGGCCATGCCACTCTTCCTTGATACCCCCAAGAACTGACTCATCTGTGGGTAGAGGGCCGTCTGAAGATTCAATTTGGAAAATTGAGAGCTACAGCTGGACCCTCTATGTCTCCAGCACGCGTCAAGTGTGCCGGCCTACACAACTCAAAATAGTGCATGTCGAGAAGAGGACGGGACGCAGCTAAGTGTTTCAACACGTCGTGTCGTACCGAGGCCGTCCCGTGTACGAGAAGACACGAGTTCGCCAGCGAGGCCTCCCGGCCGATAGTGACTCGGTCAAATGCCGGAAGGATCTTTATCCATGGGCAGAGAATTTACAGAGCTCCTGCACCGAAGATCTGTCAAAGAATCGACCTCGACATTGGGCCAACCTCTACAGCAGGGTGGCCACAAGGTAATGATTTGAAAATTCCCTGATATTTCCAGGTTTTCCAGAAAAATTTGCCATATTTTTCCTTGATTTAGAAAGTTTATTTGCATGATAAAGATATTTAAAGTTTTATTTAGATTTTTATTGTAAATAATTAAATCTGATATAAAACTCAAAAAATTAGAAAAAGGAACATGTTTAAGAATGTTTATTTGAAAATTTATTAACTAATTTAGTAATCTTATGAAGCATAATTAAAATGAGTAGCACAAAAATAAGATATCAAATGACTAATATGAACTTAAACTAATTAGTAATCTTTCAATATTTGGTGGATAAAATAATTAAAGATTTTTAAATTGTTCATCAGTAACTTGACTCAGTCAAAAGCTTAGCTTTTGTATGCCTTTTTTCATTTGCTACACTTTTCTTTTCAAATCTTCTGGTTCAGTTATTGCAGTTTTTTTTGTTCCATCTTCAATTTCTCTGTTGCCGAGTTAACACTTTCGCGTAAGTTTCCGTGAGTCTACGCAAGATAATGAACACGAGTTTGTATAAACTGTGCAATCATGTAGGCTCACCTTGCGTGGTTGCTTGGGTGTGCCGCTCGCCCTGGCAGCGGTTTATTTCGTGCAAGTCAAAGGCACAAGCACGATGTTTATACTGTCACATTGATTCGGCATTTAAAAGAGCTCTGAATGATGCAAACTTTATTAAATCCTACCTATTTAGGCATCCGGTTAGTATTTACATGATCTTACGTATTATTTTGTTCCTGCTTTAATTCGCCTTATATCATTAATACAAAAAAGTTACAATACAAAAGCCGTATAATTATTGCTATTCATGTTTTTGCTGGACTTGGTATCTTGATCTAGGCTTTTGTTTAGATATTAAAGGTTCAATTTTTCTCAAAAGAAGTTCAAAACCAGCTTGTGACATTCTACAGGACTTCGAAGACTCTCCACTAATTCATTTTTTGTTTTGGAACATCTGTTTCATACTTTGCTTGAAATTGTAAAACTGTTTAGTGAAACAAAAATGCCTTTATAAACTTACTACTCTACGATTGCTGTTTTATTCAGTAAAAAATATAACTTATGAGTTTACATGTAGTACTATAATTCTGATTTAGATGTCATCTACCTTTTTTTAAAAAAATATAATTTCGAATGCTGAGTTCCAGAGAGAGTTCATGTCATTGCTCACATACGATCATCTCGTCGTCCTATCTCGATGAGGCGCAAGACGAGATGCAAGTTGCTAGTGTAAATGCGGCATTTGTTAGCTATTGTATGTCAAAAATATATAAGCTGAATTATTTAATGCAAAAGTTCAATATTAAAATAAATTATCAAAAATTTCCAAATTTTGGGTTATTGCAATTAAAATTCCCTGATAATTTCTGAAATTACTTAGATTCCTTGATATTTCCACAATATTTCAAGGTTGCTTTAAATTCCCTAATAATTCCAGATTTTCCAGGTTTTCCAGGTCTGTGGCCACCCTGTACAGCTTCAGCTCCTCTTGAATCTGACAGTCTCAGCAAAATGTTGGAGACTGTCTTTAACATGTTGCTCAACCTAACCAAGCGGCTAGACCAGATGAATGCATCACAGTGGCAACACACAAATGCACACGTAACCTTCATCACAGATAGACGGCCCCTATTTGATAGCCTATCCTTCTGTATTTGGAATGCCAATAGCATTCCTGACCACACCGTAAAATTCTAGCAGTTCATCAGATCAACGTCTTGTTAAGAGCTTCAATAGCTAATAACTGCTGCTATAGATACAACCGTTTAACTGAAAAAGGTAGAGTGGCTACGTGCAGGGTGTTTCAAAAAGAATATACGTATTTTGAATGCATATATTTATTAAACTGTAAGACATCCGAATATGAAACTTTACACACATATTTACGAACCTCTTACGTTCAGGTTACAGATGTTCAATATGTCCTCCATCAGCCACACGAACAATATCACATCGATACTCAAATTCCTCCCATACTCGGGCAAGCATGTCCTTCGTCACTGATGTTACTGATGACTGCATGTGGGTTCTGTAGACCCCAAATTCGAACATTGTGTTTGTTTACCTGACCACTAACATGGAAAGTCACTTCATCACTTAAAACGATGCATTGTGCAAAAGTGTTATCATTGTCAATAGCATCATTAATCTCGTTACAAAATGCCACACGTTTCCGTTTGTCATCAGGACGCAGAGCTTGTAACAAATGTAACTTGTACGGCTTCATAACCAACCGACATCTCAAAACACTCCAAATTGTTGTTGTAGGTAGTTGTAACTCCCGACTGGCACGACGAGTTGATTTTGAAGGACTACGTTGGAAAGCAGTTTAAATTCGTGCAACATGTGCCACAGAAACACGAGGGCGGCCAGGACTCTTTCCTTTACATACACATCCGGTATCTACAAACTGTCGATACCATCTACGAATGTTCCACCCATTCGGAAGATGCATTTGGTACCTCAACCTGCAATGTCTTTGCACTGTAACCACGGAATTGCACTTCACAAACTCGATAACACAAAATTATTTCTGCTGTGGAGTAGCCATTTTAAACATATGACGGTTACCAAGAATAACAAAAGACAACTGACATCTAGCGGGTATTAAATAAACTAGACTATGTCTTCATTTCTCCAATAGCCGAGCCGGGGCGCAGCGATCGATAGTTTGGACAAAAGAATACTTTTTAATATGTATATTCTTTTTGAAACACCCTGTATATTAAGAGAAGCATCCTACAACGTGAGATCTACATTCTCCCCCCGCATTACATTGAAGCAGTCACCATCGACGTGGCCTGGACCACTGACAGTGGTTGCAGCCTATCGTCCTCCCAGAAGGGAAACGGATGAGACTGATTTTACTACCTTGGCCAACATCAGAGGTAAGCTGTTCGTCGGAGGTGATCCCAACGCGAAACGTGCCGATTGGAACAATAGTCACAAACCCTGCAAGCAATTTAGAATGGTCACCGACATACATAACATGCGTGTGGGGGGACCTGAAGAACCACCTACTACCCTGCCCTCTGTGGAAGTCCAGATGATCTCGATGTAGTAGTCACAAAAGGCATCACCGAATTCGTTGCCGGATCTAAAATTAATAGGCTGTCCTCCCCATCATTGTGGAGCTAGACTCAGGCCTAATCCAAGCAAAAGCATAACAAAAGTCAGACCTCAGAAAGACTAACTAGGGCAGACGCTAACAGCTAGTTTTGGCTGGACTGCCTACGTATGTTGCACACTGTCAAGGAAGCATCAGCCGTGACGACTAAAAAGATTCCTAACTACGGAAACTTTGCACCAGCTGACACCACATCTTCTAGAAGCAATTAGGTGAAAATAATGTATAGCTTAAGAGTGGAAGCTGGCAAAGAATGCCGATACATGAAGAGGGAATTAAAGGAGCACTGGAATGGAGAATGTTTTGATGCCGATCCCGGGTCACGGGGTGCTCTGGGCAGATATGCGGAAATTCACGAGGCAGCTTTCTCGACTCCCACCCCTACGTGGCAAACGGGACCCGGTCGACCACTCGGCCGATAAGGCAAATGTCCTATCGGATGCTTTGGAGAGGAACGTCTGCGTCGGAAGTGGAAGCAGACCTACTACAAGTAGAAGAGGTACAACACCGCAGAGAATCTATCTGCGGACGGAGGAAGGAGACGACGAGGAAGAAATTGATAATATCTCCGTGGAAGACATTGCAAGCCGCCTAGCCTCAGTTCATCAGGAGTATCTGAACACGATTGCATCTTGTACAGCTGTCTTAGGAATTTGCCGCCGGAAGCATCTAATTACTTGACAGGAATTTTTAACATTCTTCGTGCCCAGCAGTTCTGCCAACGCTGGAAACATGATGAATTCATGGCAGTACACAAAAGCAGGAAGGATCCACACCTTCCTCAAAGCTACCAGACAATAAGCCTCCTACTATCCCTTAGAAAAGTCTTCGAGTGGCTTCTGCTTAAAGGACCGGGTGCACAGAATGCGACAAGCGACAACGACACGCGATATTGTGTCGTGGCGCGACGTCGCTATTGTTGTAATTCACAGTTTTGAATCGGGACGGTGACACACAAAGCGATCCGTCGCCGGGCCGCAGTCTTTGCTGCGGCGACGAGCGACACAGTTGTACAAAATTAAAGAATTGTCGCGTGACTGAGCGACGTGGCCGATGAAGAAAAATTGATTTCCACCGCATCCGACGGCCACTACTTCAGGTGTACTAAGAGATGCATATGAAAACATTTCCATCTTATAAAAAATAATTTTTCGCATTCAGAATTGTATTTTTTCTTCTTAGTTTCTCACTTTGTTTGTTTGTTTACACTGTAATTATTTAAAATAAATAATACTTGTATTTGAGCCTATCTTTTGATTGTGAAATACATTGTCAATAATAAATTGTATTTTTTATTGTGAATATTTCACTTTGTGATGATACTCCTGGTTTTAGGGGTATTTCTTAATATTGACCTCCACGCAAATGACACAGCTGCCTCCAAGGGGGAAGAGCTGGGAAGTGATAAGATTGAAAATCACTTATAGGTCAGGGGTTTTGGCCAGGGCGCTAAGATTTTCGGGCCCCGGGTAAGGATTCTTAGCCCCCCTCCCCCCCCAACAAATTTTTTTATATTAAACTTTTGAATTTTAAGGCAAAAAATCAAATTACACCTTTTTAAGAAAGATTTTTAAAGTTTTATTTCTATTTAGTTAGATACCATGGCAGAGAGGCCCCCTTTGGGGGCACAGGCCCGGGATACTTTTGCCTCGCTTAACCCCCCCCCCTTCCCCCCTCTATGCCAGCCCTGGTTTTGGCAGTGTCGTTTTTGTTTTTGTTTTTAAGAATATATATTAAATGAACAGAACATACCTCACACAAATGGCTAATCTTTCTATTGTACCAATTACTTTTCTCCAGTTCGTGGTGCAATTCGATATAGTTGATTTTAACAGATTGTGTATTTTCTCGAAGCATTTTCGAGACATACGAAAATATGTATAAAATCTATCTTCTTGTGATACCAGTCCCCGGCAAAGGCGGTGGTATTCACCAAGGCATTCTCTCTTCTTATTGACGTCAGGAACCCAGACCCTTTTTAGTGCGAACAAAATAAGTAGAGTCTCCTCATCACTTGACATGTTTTAAGAATTTCCTAGCCCAAGAAAACTTATTAAGAAATAAATAAATAAGTACAGATCTCTTCGCGAGAGAGGGTCTCACTGGCATTTGTCACTATGGAGTTGTCGCGTCCTGTGTGACGTACCAAAATCATGTATCGCCGCGGCGAGAGAACGACCACTTGCTACTGTCGCGTTCTGTGTGCCCGGGCCTTAAGAGGCTAAATCGCTACATCAAACACAATCAGATAATCCCTCTTCTTCAGCTCGGCTTTCACCGCAACCACAGCACCGTGCAACAGCTAATGAGGACAGTTAGCATTGCGGTGAAGACAATCGATGAGAAACAATACTGTGGCCCGGTGCTTCTGGACTCTACCGCTCAAACCCTGCGAACGAGGCTTCTCGGGTAGACGAGTGAGGTTTCTCGTCTCCCCCTCAATGGGTGCACTTTCTGCGAGGCCACTTCCGTCGTGAGGTACCACTCAGCTCTGTGCTCTTCACTGTTGACGTGCCTGCTGTTCGCAGGATTCTCACCACCACATACGCCGACGACACGGCGTACTGCATGGCGAGCGGAAGCTGTGCCATTACAACTAGGTGTCTGCAGGAAGTCCTACGATCGACAGAGGACTGAGCAAAACCCAGGCCATCCTAATCAGTAAGAGACATTCCCAAAACTTTCCACAACAAGAGGATCCCGCGGGCAAACAACTGTTTCTCAGTTAGGGCAATCAAGTTTTCTCTGACAACATAACCTCCTCTAAACTGCCTAGATGGGAACTAGCCTACCACACATCCTCCTGGCCTCAATCGATGGCAGGAAACTTAACAACTTAAGTTTCACTGATGACATTGCACTTATGGTTAATGATATTGATAAACTCCAAACCTTAGCTATGCATCTTGTCTCAAGTACAAAGCAGTTGGTCTGAATGTGAACCTTTCCAAAAAAAAAGTTATTTCTAAGAAATTTGCTATACTTGGGAATCTACAACTCAACAATACATCTTTAGAAAATGTCAGTGAGTACATTTATTGTGACCAGCTCATAAATATTAGAGGATATGTAAGACCTGAAATTTTCCGTCGCATCAAGCTCGGACGATGAGCTTTTGGTAGGCATTCCACTATCCTGAAATCTAATGTTCCAAAAACTTTAACAGAAATATTTTATGACCAATGCATACTTCTCGTGAAATATTGTTTCTACTCAGTAAAAACGCTGCTGAAACCTTTTTTAATGTCGATAACAGCTTACAAAGATGACGCTATGGGAAAAACTCGAGTGCACAAGGTTCATTTGGATTAAAAATGGCGACATGTCGATTGATGACGAACCTCGTTCTAGACGTTCATCAACTGCCAGAATTACCTGTTGAAAAAGTTGAGAGCTTGGGCACTCAGACCATTGATAGACAACTGATCAACTGTCAGAGATTAGTGGGTTACCTTGGAGCTCGGTTCAACAAATTTTTTACCAAAGATTTGGGAATGAAAAAGGTTGCTTCCAAGTTTGTTCCTCAGGCTCTTATTGACGATCAAAAAGAACGTCGAGTTGAAACATGTAGTGCTTTGAAACAGCTGATCCAGATTTTCGGTCAAAGGTTATTACTGGTGACGAGTCATGGTTACGATCCAGAAACAAAGCAACAGTCAAACCAACGGAAGACGTCATTGTCACCCCGTCCTAAAAAATGTGAATCAACTCAAATCAAACACCAAAACAATGCTCATTTGTTTTTTTATATATATATACCAAGGGCGTAGTTCATTCGGAGTTTATTCTCCCACATCAGACCCTCAATCAAAACTTTTATTTGGAAGTTTTAAGAAGATAACGCAACAGTGTTCGTCAAAAAAAGATCAACTTTGTGTGAGACAGGAGACTGGTTCTTCTGCCACGACAATGCCCCTGCACACACAGCTGTCTCTGTTAGGCAGTTTAAATGGCATGGTTCCACTGCCCCACGCACCTTACTCGCCTGACCTGGCTCCGTGCGACTTTTTCTTATTTGTGTGAGACAGGAGACTGGTTCTTCCACCACGACAATGCCCCTGCACACACAGCTGTCTCTGTTAGGCAGTTAAAATGGCATGGTTCCACTGCCCCACGCACCTTACTCGCCTGACCTGGCTCCGTGCGACTTTTTCTTATTTGTGTGAGACAGGAGACTGGTTCTTCCACCACGACAATGCACCTGCACACACAGCTGTCTCTGTTAGGCAGTTTAAATGGCATGGTTCCACTGCCCCACGCACCTTACTCGCCTGACCTGGCTCCGTGCGACTTTTTCTTATTTGTGTGAGACAGGAGACTGGTTCTTCCACCACGACAATGCCCCTGCACACACAGCTGTCTCTGTTAGGCAGTTTAAATGGCATGGTTCCACTGCCCCACGCACCTTACTCGCCTGACCTGGCTCCGTGCGACTTTTTCTTATTTGTGTGAGACAGGAGACTGGTTCTTCCACCACGACAATGCACCTGCACACACAGCTGTCTCTGTTAGGCAGTTTAAATGGCATGGTTCCACTGCCCCACGCACCTTACTCGCCTGACCTGGCTCCGTGCGACTTTTTCTTATTTCCAAGCATGGAAAGGGGCATGTGGATGGAGCTGTCAGCCATTTCTAAAGCTCAGAAAATGTTAAAACAGTGGAAGCACCGTTGGAACAAATGTATTAGTTCGAATAGAGAGTATTTTGAAGGGGTAAGTTAGTGTTTTTTTTAATATTTAAAAATAATTCCTTTTTTTTTTCTTTTTTTTTTTTTTTTTTTTTTTTTTTTTTTTTTTTTTTTTCTTTGGTACCCCCTTGTATGCACACATATGTTACCAAATGGCTGCTACACAAATAAGGTTTCAAACTGAAATATTTCATGTTTGTGTTCGTATTGTGTGTTGTAAATCCTTTGCAGCCTTAAACTATGGTAAGTGATGGATTATTTTCCTTACTTAATTCTTAGCTAAGGGATAGTTTAGGGAAGAAAACAGATATAAAGAGAGAAGCAAAAGCTTATACACGGCAGGATGCTGATATCAGCAACAAAACAATACAACGGCAGAATTACTGAAAAAGATTTTTTTTTTAATAGTAACTTAGATGGCAGTTTAAAGGAAACTCTGGTATTCTCTAATCTCTCTATTGTATCCACAATGCCAGACATATTTCCATCTAAAGACAGGTATGGTACAGACAGTGTGGGGAAAAAGAAAGGCCTTTGATGCTAGTTGGCAAGGAAAATTTCAATTACATGACAAAAGTCTTTTCTTCCTGCCTAAATAATGCATCAATCCCTTCATCATGGAATAAAGCTAAAAGCATTCTGCTACACAAAACAAGGAGACATTCATAACTTGAAAAACTTCCTCCCTATGTTTGCTGCCTGTTATGACAACTTTCTTATAGATCTTGTTGAACGGAATCTGTTCCACCCTAAGTTCTGCTCAACCCAGTGAGCAAGGATTCCACAGCTCAATTAACTATAATCTTGCCCTGTGAGAACCAATTAGCCAAATAACAAATACCAGCTGCCCCTTTGTGTAGCTTTCACAGATTTCGAAAAGGTATTTGACTCGGTAAGTCACAAAGCTATCCTGGAGATCTCAGCTAAACATTGTGTGGACACAGGTTGCATTAACATGCTCACTTCATCAGTATTAAGGAACCTACTACAGTGTAAGGTGATCTCATCTCTCCAAAATGATATTCAGCTTGATTGGAGATAGCAATATTAAAGCTGGTATGGGAACAAAAGGAACTAGACAACCCATGTGAAAATTTTGCAAATAAAATAAAATGAATGCTTGTAATATAATGAAAATTAGAACTGCACTTTTTTAGCAAATATTTATTTGTTTAGTGTAATAGGTACGCATCACAATAATTACAACATATTACGAAACCATTAGGAAAATTTAAAACACACTGTATGTATGACAAACTGTCACTGATTTTGATTAGGTATCGAAGGAGATAAAAGGCTCACAATAATAATAATAACGCTCTAGAAATAATATTGATACTTTTTCCCTTTAAGGGTTGAATACCAAAAAATTCCTTTCGTGAAATATGGTCTTTAAAATGATACCTCATTTTCGATTTCGGTTAGGCATCAAGCGAGGTATATTATGATATTTTTGCCACTTAAAGGCCCATTTAGATGACCCGATCTGGTCTCCCTAAATCGTGGCCACACCACTTCGTCCCTGAAAACGGGTCGTCTAAACTGAGCTCCTGGTCACATTTTTGCCGTGAGACCAGGCAAGTAGGTCGGGTGGAAATTCCATCCGATTTAGGGCAAAGGGTGGGGGTAAGTCGGGCCCCCACCACACTGCCCTGAAAACTGGCCGTGTAAAGCCTCGCACACTGCCTGGTTCCCCGTTTTCTATTATTTTGAGACGGATGCATCCGATAATCAAGAAAAAGAAGTATTGACAGAGTTGCTGGAGGTGTTAATAGGCCCAAAAAATTTTATGGGACACCTCACATAGGGTTGCCTACTTATTTAGAAAAAAATAAGGCATATTTGTCTTTTGAAGAGGAAAATAAAAAGTATATGAACGGGCAAAAAAATGTAGTTATTCATTGCCTTAAATACATATATTTTCGGGCTTACTGGACTAGCTATTAATTGTTGGTTTCATTTCAGTGTTACAACTGGAGCCACATTGTACATCTAGTATAACAAAAAAGGAACACTCATTTTTAATGTTGGGTTTTATTCTCCGTCTAGTGCAGCTAACAAATGAAAAAACTTTGTTATGGCATATGCGTTTCGGTTTATTAGACCATCATCAGTGCCCTAGAACAAGTTATGTACAAGTTTTGATGTGTGGCATAATGTTTATCTAAATGAATGTATAAATTTTGTTATTAAATATTATTATAGCTTATTTACTTACAGTTTTTCTATATTACATTAGTGTATGGAATTGTTCCATGTCAGTTTGAAACTAAGTATTCAAAACTCATTTTTAAATTTATGGACGCTCTGTTTCTCCCTTCCCACCATACTGCAATTATTTCATTTCATCATAAGCACTAACATGTCATTTGTAAATTAACTGAATTGTATAGTTTACCAAAAATAAATTGTTTCTGCATACTTTATGGTTATGTTCAGAAATAACGCCGAACGTTCATGAGTCGACTAGAGTAAAACAATATGAATGGTCCACTATAATTGCCCCGACTCCGATGCGGTAATCAAAGGATGCGAGCGAACAAAAGATCGCTGACTGGTAGGCACTTTTTCTTGCAGAAGGTTGTGAAACTAACAGACGAACGTTCAGTTAAATGTGTGGTATTTCGCATACTTTATTCGTAAGAAGAAGTGTAACAGCCAAAAATAAAATATGATACTTTATAATACAGTATGGTTGGCAACCCTAACCTCACATTCCCTCTGTCATAACACAGCTGCGAGAAAAGGCATTTCAGCTGTCATCCGCTAGAAATTCCTGAAATCTTCACCATCCAACATAGCTAAGAGTCTAAAGTGACTGAATACATGCCTCTGTAAATATAATTGCCTGGCACATGTCTTTTTTTCTTTATCCTAGGCGTTTCACATAATGTCAAGCCGTCAGGGTTACACCAAAAATTTGTGGATTTGATAAATATGGGGACATACATTTTTAATTTAAATATTAGAACTTTAATAAAATTTGTAACTAACTAATTTTATTGCTATTGAATGAAACGTGCAGAGCAAGATGGTATATGCTTGTTGGTAGGCGGCTAGTACGGTAAACGGTAGTACCAAATCGGGCCAGCTGACGGGTCATCTAAATGCAACACACTGTCAATGGGTGCAAAGTGAAATCGGGAACGAGACAGGGTAATCGGGAACAGGTCTTCTAATTGGGTCTTTAGGGTTGAATTTGGAGAAAGTTCTTTCTTAAAATCTGATGTGACCAAAGCGGATACTTTAATATTTGAAATGATACCAGATTTATTGATTTCGGTTAGGTATCAAGGGAGATAAATAGCTTGTGACAGAAAAATGCATTGTACAAATATCAATACTTTTGCCCTTTAAGAGTCGAATATTGAATAATTTCTTTCTTAAAATATGGTGTAACGGAACTGAAGACCTTAGGAAGACCTCAGTCTTTAAAATGATACCTCATTTATCAATTTTGTTTAATTATTAAGAGAGATAAATGACTTGGGACACAAAAAAAAACGCATTTTAGAAATACTGATATAATTGCCCTCTAAGGGTTCAACTCAGAAAAATTCCATTCTTAAAATGAGATATGACCACAGCAGAAACCTTAAATTTTAGTATTATACATCATTTATCTATTTCGGTTATATATCAATGGAGATAAATGGCTCGTGACACAAAAATGCATTGTAGAGCCATTTATACTTTTTCCCTTTAAGGGTTGAATTCCAAAAAAATCTTTCTTAATAAATGATGTCACCAAAGCTGTAACATTGCTCTTCATAACTGTACTTCAATTATCGATTTCGGTTAGATATCCAGGGAGATAAATGGCTCAAATCACAAAAAACGTATTTTAGAAATATTCACATTTTTTCCCTTTAAGGATTGAATTACAAAAAAAATCATTTCTTAAAACATAATGTGACCACGGCGGAGACCTTAATCTTAATATGATACCTCTTTTACCTATATTTGTTAGATATCACAGGAGATAAATGGCTCGTGACACAAAAACACATTGCTGAAATATTAATAGTTTTGCCCTTTAAGGTTCTAATTCTGAAAAATGCCTGTCTTAATGTATGATGCCACCAGAGTGGGGATCTTAATCTTTAAAATGATACTTCATTAAACGATTTCAGATAGGTATCCAGGGAGATAAATGATGTGTAACACAAAAAACAGCATTTTGGAATTATTGACATTTTTGCCCTTTAAGGGTCGAATTCTGAAAAATTCCTTTCTTAAATATGGCGTGACCAAAGTGGGGACCATAAGCTTGAAAATGACACCTCAATCATTGATTTCTGTTAAGTATAAAGGAAGATACAAGCCAGTGACAAAAAAACCTTGTAGAAATAATGTATATGATGATTAGAATCAATCGCAGAAGACGTAACAACTTGAGAGTCACTTGTGGCTAATGCCACTTCTTCTTCTAGTCAATATCCATTCCGGATCTCGGTAACCATCTTGGCTGTCTTGTCCCTGCTAGTTGATGCTCGGATTAACTCCGTAGTTGTCTTGGAGGTCCGTGTTCTCAGATATTTTAACCAAGAATTTCTTTTTCTACCAGCACTTCTCTTTCCTGGTATTTTCCCCTGAAGAACAGATTGCAGGGGTTCGTAACGGCTATTATTACTCATGATGTGGCCAAGGTACTGACTGCAGTGCCGTGTTTTTATTGTGGTCAATATATCCACATCTTTTTTTATTTTGCGGAGCATTTGTGATGTGGTCTGTCCACGGTATTCTCAACATTATTCGATACAGCCACATTTAAAAAGCTTCTAGCCTTTTACTGATAGTTTCTGTTAATGTCCACGTTTCAACGCCATACAGGAGGACAGAGAACACATAGCTGCACAGGAGTCTCATCTTCGTGGTAATCAATAAATTATGACTTTTAAAAAGGTTATTCATTTTATTGAAAGTAGCTCTGGCATTACCAATACGTGACTTTACTTCATCAGATGGATCCCATTGGTTATTTACTGTGGTGCCAAGATATATATACCTTGATACACATTCAATGGTCTTCTGGTTAATCATAATATGGCATTGGGAGTTGTTGTTTTTGCTAATGACCATTACGTTTGTCTTATTTATATTAATGTCAAGTCCATATTCGTGGCTACTTTGTGACACTCTATCTATTAGGTATTGTAAACTTTCCCGACTGTCTGCAAAAATGACTGTCATTTGCATAGCGAATGTTGTGTATCCAGTTTCCATTCAACAGCACTCCCATCTCCACATCACTCAATGCCTCCCTAAAAATATACTCTGAGTAGATATTAAATAATAAGGGGGACAGGATACAACCTCATCTTACACCATGAAGAATTTTTACTTCATCCGTATTTTCTCCCTTCAATCTCACATGAGCAGACTCTTTGACATCCAAGCCAATACTTTTTAAAATTTCTAATCATTTTCTGGTGCTTTACGCTGTCAAAGGATTTCTGATAATCTATAAAACAATCATAGACATCACAATTTATATCTCTGCAGTGCTGAAATCGTACTTGGATTCTGAACAGAGCTTCTCGTGTTCCAACTGCATTTCTGAATCTGAACTGTGTAGGTAATACATATTTTTCACAGAGCTTATATATCCTTTGGTGAACAATCTTCAGAAAGAGTTTTAATGTGTTGCTCATAAGGATTATCATTGTGTAGTCACCATGACTTACCTCCGTTTTTTTTTTTTTTTTTAGGTAATGTAACAATCTCAAGGAATACTGCCAGAGTTGTAGATATCATTGAACACTGTGGTCAACTTTGTACTATCTTCATCAAGCAGTGCCACTGATAAAATACAAACCTCAGTTAGCGAACTCATCTCTAAATGTAAGGAGTTTTCCTGAGCATGAATCTGTTAAAAACGAAAGTTATGTCTAACGAATAGGCCAGAAAGGGGAATGTCCAACTAAATAATACATCTTCAAAATATGTCAGTGAGCACATTTATTTTGGCCCACTTCTAAACACAAGAGGAGATGTAAGACCTGGAATTTTGTGTTACATTAAGGTGGAATGGCAAGCTTTTAGGAGGCATTCCATTATCCTCAAATATAATATTCCCACAAATCTAAAAAAAAAAATGTTTATGACCAGTGAATTATTTCTGTACTGAATTACTGTTGTGTGTCATGGACATTAAACAAACTTACGAAAGGAAAACTTAGAACAGTTCAAAGAGCTATGGTAAGTTCAATGCTACTTTCAACTACGAAGGTTATGTAAAAAATAAGGTTCCCATATTTTTTTAAATGTAAAACATGATTTATTTAAAATGAAAAATACATTATTGGAAAGCTTAATTTCTAAACTATTTTTCAACATAATACCCAGATTTTTCCACGCATTTTTGCTGCCGACTTATCCACTTTTGAAATCTGACTTCAAAGAAGTCTGCCGCCAGTCCATTGAGAAACTTGGTGACCGCTTCCTTCACTTCCTCGTCAGTTGTGAAACGTTGTCCACCCAAGTGTTCCTTTAATTTTGGAAACAAATGAAAGTCATTTGGGGCTAGATCAGGGCTGTAAGGAGTACGATCAATGAGATCCCAGCCAAAACTGTCGATCAAATCCCTGGTTTGGCGAGAGACGTGCGGGCGCGCATTATCGTGGTGCAATCTTACGCCTTTTGTTAATCTTCCTCTCCGTCGATTTTGTATGGCTCTTCTGAGCTTTTTTAACGTCTCAAAATACCAGTCCGAATTGATTGTGCTCCCTCGAGGCATAAAGTCAGCAAGAAGAATACCATTACGGTCCCAAAAAACCGTAAACCATCACTTTTCCTGAGGACAGCGACTGCATGCACTTCTTCGGTTTCGGCGAATCAGTATGGCGCCATTGACGAGATTGTTGTTTTGTCTCCGGGGTGACGTAATGACACCATGTTTCATCCCCGGTAACAATGGAGTCTAGGAAATCTTAGGTATTCTCATTGCATTCTCGAAGAAACACCTGGGCACACCTGACACGATCGGCTTTGTGGGCTTCAGAAAGCATGTGCGGGACGCATCGCGCACAAACCTTGCGATAACCTAATCTTTCCGTCACAATTGTGTGAACTGTTTTTTCACAAACTTCAGGAACCCGGACAGCCAGGTCCCGAATCGTTATTCTCCGATCTTCGAGCAGAATTCGCTCAACCTTCGTCACAACTTCGTCGGAGGTCGATGGCCTACTGCTTCTTTGCTCGTCATGAATGTCTGTGCGTCCTTCAGAAAACTCCATGCACCATTTTCGGACATGTTGAACACTCATACACGCCTCCCCACAAACTTCACACAACTGCTTATGAATTTCAAACGGTGGTAAATTTTTTGCTTGCAAAAACCGGATTACAGCACGAACTACGCACCTGGCGGTGACGGCAAGCGGGAGCTCCATCGCGGATGGCTGTCAGGCCAGCACTGAACGTCACAGCGAGTTCTACCTGGGCGGGATCTAGAGTGGGTGAACCTGCGCAGATGGCGGTGTTGCCAGATTTGGCCTAGCATCTCGCACGGCGAGTTTACAGCGTTGGGAACCTTACTTTTTACATAACCCTCGTAGAAAAGACATGAAGAGGATCACGCATTCATGAAGACGTGGGTACGAATCCCGATTTGGGCACTGAGATTTGGGTTTTACAAGGTTTCCCCAAATCACTCCAGGCTTGGATGCTTCCTTCAAAGGGCCATGGACAAATTCCTTCCATTCCTTGTTCCCAATCACCATCCCACCTCTAACGACTTCACATTCAATGAGGCCTAAAGTCATAAGTAAAAAAGAAGAAGGCAAGCAATATTAGATCAGTTAGAAGAGTCACAGGCATCTAGGAGGAAGGATGAAACAACCAGACTGACATAACGAGGACACGCTCAGATGCCACATCAACGAATGGTTGTATATTGAAATGGCCATCGGCGTGTCCACGTATGGCTCTGAGACATGTATCACTTTTAGCAAGAATAAGGCTGACTGCTGAAATATTGCATTCCTTGCACTTGTTGTTTTTTATGTTCATCATTCCCAGCTGCTTTCATCTGTGGTAAGTGTTGGCTCATATTTCCCTATTGTAACAGCCCTCAAACCTAAAATTAGATGGAATGGTATTTTATGAAGCTCTTGTAGTAAGCTAGAGTTTGGTTGAATATGATCTGGTAGGTTTGTTTTGCAAATTCCTGTAAATCAATGTATATAGACTTTGTTTTATGAAAAGAAATTATTTAAAGGCCATTTAATATGTTTAAGAACAGTACCAAGAAATAGAATTGCTTAAATGTTTGTAACCCAAGTATAAATGCAAGTTACGATGCCTAAAGTACAATTTGCTATAGTTTAAAATGATTTCTGTGAATAATTTTGTGTTTAAGTATCTTTAATTTCCATTTCTGACTATTTTGTATTGATTGTAAATGATTATGTATTAATTCTGATTGTTTTTGAATATGTTTCAATTGTTAAAGTATTGTTAATGTTCAAGAAATATCTGTCGGAATCTGAAGCGTTCTAGAAATTTCGGTGGAGTTTATATAAAGCGATCATCCGAGACAGGGAAGTAGTTAGTTTTTCGGCAAAGTTTTCACCGACTAAATTTTACGACTGCCAAGAACTGTATTGTCTGTGGAAGGAATGTTGTATACAATCGCTGGATTGTATATATGCATGTAAACAGTATCGTTGACATCGTGTTTTCTAAGCAAATAAAACAAATGTTAAATTGAACTGTATGGTGGACTGATTAATTATCTTATTAATTAAACCACCAACAATCATATACTATCCTTCCTTAGTTTATATATACACTCTCTGCACGCGTTACGTTTTAAAATGAAATATTGGGCAAATGTGGCTGCCTCGTATTTTGCACGTTCGTCACAGCCTACCGACCTTCAACTTTGATGTCTGGTGGGTTATTTTCCCTAGATTTTGTTGGAAATATAAAAAAAAAAAATTTATGTAAAAACAATATCGCTGCCTGTTATTGGAAGTGCAATAGAAATTTTACAAAAGAATCATAAAAAATAAAACATACATTTAAATGTCTTGAAACATATTTAAAACTGTAACAGTTGAAAAACAATAATATTCAAGTATATAAGTCTTTGCAAATATCTATGCTGTTTCACTAACGCTATGAGATAGGACAGTAAGTAAGAATTTATTAAAAACCAACAAATAGAAGATAAGATGTTTTGTCAATGAGAAAGTGACTTCAGATTGTGGTACGCCCTGTACCTACCTACTGTTGGCAAAGTTAAGTTCCCTATAAGATTTTCATCCAATAGAAAATGATTCTATGATCACTAATTTGATAGCAATTACACAACAATTATTCACTGTTTACCTTGAAAAATATAATGCACCCAGACACTGCAGATGCTTAATTGAACGGTTTGTGGTGCCAGTCTGGAAGAGGCTGTATCTAGGGAGATTTCTTAAGTTACGGAAACTTGTAAGTTATCATTTTTAAAGGTGGAAACTGAGACTTTAATTTAATTACAATGGAGCGCACACTTTACTGGCAATTTCCCTACACACCCATCTTCCCCCTTTCCTGCACCTACCTACATTTGCCCTCTATAAATTTTAACTTTAAATTCCTTCAAAGTTTTCGGTAAATTATTCATCATTTCTCTTGGTAACTCATTCCAATCCCTAACACCCTTACCTAAAAAAGAGAATCTTCCCACACCCTTGCGCCTCAAATCGAGTGCCAGCTTGTGGTCATGGTCATCTTTACCCTTCCATGCATTACTTTTAATTCTCATCACCAATGTACACATTTTGACAGTAAATTTGGCCACAGCTGAAAAATTATATCACTCCAATTTTGCACAATCCAACATCAATGTCATCCCAGGAAACAGTAACTTAATACTGGCAAACCAGTATTGTGTTACTGTTTCTTAGGATGACATTGATGTCAGATTGTACATAATAAGAGTGATAGAATTTTTCATCAGCGGCCAAACTTATTGTCAAAGTGTGTACACCTTGTAAAGAACCTTTTAGTTTACCAAATGTACTCCCACTAGCTATCCCCAGCAGTAAAATATTCTATAGATCGATTGTAAAGTTGCCGATGTTGGACTTAGAAATTTCGAGAAAAAATAGTTGTCAACTTAAGGAATTTTCCTGTAATCTTTCCCACAGGGACAATTCACCATAAAAATCATTTTAAAGTGTATTTATCATATCGGGAAATGTTTAGTTTAAGAGATATTCCTGTTTGTTCATGTTTTGAAACACACGATCGGAAAAGTAGAAATCTAAGATTCGAAATATCTTTAAATTGAGTAAAGCTACAGCTGACCTTTTATCACCAGCTATAGTCAGCACTGTCCCTGATATTTTGGTAGTAAAATTAAGTAATTTGGCAAATTTAATTAGAGTTTTAATTAAGAGAAAAAAATGAACTTTTTAATTAAAAGGAAAATTAATTTGAAATTTATATCAGTAGATAGCCCTAATTGAGACGATTACAAATATACAGGGTGTTACAAAAAGGTACGGCCAAACTTTCAGGAAACATTCCTCCCACACAAACAAAGAAAATATGTTATATGGACATGTGTCCAGAAACACTTACTTTCCATGTTAGAGATCATTTTATTACTTCTCTTCAAATCACATTAAACATGGAATGGAAACACACAGCAACAGAACGTACCAGCGTAACTTCAAACACTTTGTTACAGGAAATGTTCAAAATGTCCTCCATTAGCGAGGATACATGCATCCACCCTCCGTCGCATGGAATCCCTGATGCGCTGATGCAGTCCTGGAGAATGGCGTATTGTATCACAGCCATCCACAATACGAGCACGAAGAGTCTCTACATTTGGTACTGGGGTCAACACAAGCACCAATGTCAACATTACCTTCCTGAAATTGGGCCAACTGGCGGTGAATCGAGGAAGTACAGTACATACTAACGAAACTAAAATGAGCTCTAACATGGAAAGTAAGCGTTTCCGGACACATGTCCGCATAACATATTTTCTTTGTTTGTGTGTGAGGAATGTTTCCTGAAGTTTGACCGTACCTTTTTGTAACACCCTGTATAATGGTTTCGGTAAAAAGTTTAAGCATTCGTCTGGTAATTAAGTTTTTGAAAAATGGATTGTCGCGGATTGTTGTTGAAGCGCGTAAAAATTCCGCCAAGTTGGTCATGTGATGACGTTAGTTTTAAGACTTTAGAAACCATTTGGATGTTAAATTAAATTAAAACAGATAGAACAAGACAATAGAAAGTCCCTGTGAAAATTTCAAGTTGAACCATTATGTACTTCTAGAGATATTAATTAAAGAAAGATTCGTCAAGGTCACAGGCTCGGATAAGTCTATAAAAGACCTTGCTGTAAGCTCACGTTGTCTCATTGTTACGCCGGAAAGTGATCGAGCAACTTCGCGCTAGTTAGTGGCGCCAATTAGGGTAGCGGTTTAGGCAGATTTCAACATGTAATAGTACTCACTAAATGTTAGGGGGACTTTGTGAGTTTTTGTCTTCTTGTAGAATTGTACTTAATCTCTAATCTTCAAAGAAACTGTGGTTCGATGCTTTATTCAAGATTCTGGTACCGACAATGTACGAGTGAACTATTATCAAGAATATAAGTACTGTGTTATTCTCAAACTGTGTTAAATGATTTTATCTCGTTTACCCTTCGCAATTGGGGTTTATTAATAGGAATGCGATATTATAGGTACCAGAGGTCTACACATGGTCACGAACTTAATTGTTCATAGTTCAGGTGAAGGTGTTGCATAACCCCCTTGCTGCCTTTGGGCCTGACAACCTTGTACACTCCCATGACCCTCTTCACCCTCCTCCTGGCAATCGTGCGCAATTGGCTACTAATGGAACTCCTTTGCTTTCACGATGATGGCATCAAAAAGCTTGTGATATGCTTGAAAAGTATATTTCTAAAGAGGGAAATTATGTTGAGAAATAGTACGTTGTTGTTGTTGTTGTTAGGGTTTTAGGGCGCGTCGACGACGGGGTCATTAGCGCCCTAGCAACAACCAGGCGTGACAACGTGGCAAAATTGCCGTCTGTGTGGCCGACTGTAAAGGGGTCGGCCACAGAGACAGCACAATAAAATACTAACCTACTAACTAAAATACCGTCTGCGTGGCCGACTGTAAAGAGTTCGGCCACACAGACGGCTACATAAGAAATAAAACCAAAACAAGGCAATAAAATATATAAAAAAAAACATACATTATCTGGTTGGCTGTAAAAGGGCCAACCAGTTTAAAAAACAAGTAAGCTGGCTGGCTGTAAAAGGGGCCAGCCATATAAGTAGTGCCACAACTAAAAACGGTACTTGGATTGGTGGTTATAAATGGCCACCAATCCAATTTAAAACCTAGGCCGATCTGCCCAAAATTTTTGGGACAAGACCGGCCAAGCAACAAAACTTTAAAACCTTAGCCACGTTGTCACCGTCATCATTTAAAATAAGGGACAGATCGTTGGCTAAGCCAACGTCTGCCCTTAGATCTAAAAACGATACACATTCGGTTAAAATGTGGCGTACCGTCAGAGGTACGCCACAAGCATCACATTCCGGAGGGTCCTCTCGGCGGAGAAGAAAGCTGTGCGTGAGAGGGCAGTGCCCTATACGGAGGCGAGTAAGGATAACTTCATCCCTCCTCGCCGCTGGAAGGAGCTGCTCCACGGCTGAACGGTCGGTTTGACCAGCCGGAGCTTATTATGCTCTACCTCCAGCCACTGCCTCTGCCAGATCTCGGAAACAAATCTTTTCACCGCCGAGGCAAGGTCAGACTTTGGGACCGGATCAAAGTCAATTCTGACCTTGTTGCAGGCTAACTTGGCAGCTTCATCAGCTGCCTCGTTCCCCTGATTCCCACATGCCAGGTACCCAGCAGAATGACCTCCTTTCCAGAAGATTGGAGGGATCGGAGGGTGTCCTGTATGTCCTGGACAAGACGATCTGCTGGGTACATGCTTCCAATGGCCTGGATACAGCTGAGGGAATCACAGCATATGATGTACTTCATGCTGCACTTACTTTCATATGCTGGAGCGACTTTAACATAGCGTAACACTCTGCAGTGTATACGCTGCAACAGCTATTCAGTTTGTAGTTATATGTCGCTCGAGGGAACACTACGGAGCAGCCTACCGTTAGCCTGCTTAGACCCATCCGTATAGACCGGGGTAAAATCCTGATACTTGTTTAAAATGTCGCTAAAAATTCTGGTAAAAACACTGGCAGCAGTTGACTGCTTGTTGAACCTAGACATTTCAAAAATCGTTCTGGGCCTCTTAAAAGCCAGGGGGGAGATTTACTCCAACCCTGGTGATAAAAGGAGGGCAATTCAAACCCATACTCTTCTAAAATGGCCTTTGTACGGTGGCTGAACGGTTTGGTCGCTCTACGGCGATTAGCATATATCCGTTCGAAGTTAGGTGTCATCACAATGTCGTGCACGGGACTATGAGGAGTTGTGGCAATATGTACATAGTGTCGCACCATGAGGAGATGCCGCCGGATGGAAAGCGGCGGCTCGCCAGACTCAGCACAAATGCTGGGGATTGGGCTAGTGCGATATGCACCCGTGGCGAGCCGAATTCCTGCATGATGGACACTATCCAATATCCGAAGATAGCTGTCCCGTGCCGAACCGTATACAATGCACCCGTATTCCAAACGCGACCGTACAAAGGCTCGATAAAATTGTAGTAGGCAGGAGCGGTCAGCGCCCCACGACCTACCACAAAGACATTTTAAAGAAATAGTACGTACTTGGTCGATTGTGTGGTAAATATTTTTTTTTTTAAATAAGTATCATTTATATTTGATCCACCCTCATATATTACGATTTGTATCCGTGTACCTTTACACATCTGCATTAATATAATACACACTGGTCACTTTGCATTTTTTTAGTTTTCTTAGTTTTTCCAACATCATCCTCTTCTCTTTTCAAATATTTTAGTCCACCCTTTTCTACTTACATGGTAATCTGCCCTTGGATTTTACTCTCTCCATCACTCATTAAAACAGTTTTCAAACTTGAATAACTTCTGTGCAATTCACTACATCAAGGGTTTGAGGGAGCATTGCACATATATCTAAACACATATGCACAGAAAGGGATATCCGGATATGACAGAAGACACATGTGGGTTAGTTTATTCACTGTCTAGGCTGGAATCTGCGAAAATCGTGGATGGCAAAAAAAGAGTACAAAAAAGATAAGTTGGCCACAGTTTCTCTTACCTTATCTTATTGATATGAATGTTGATGGTAATAAAATATGTATGATTTTATCCTGAAATAGATCTGTCACAAACTTTCTAATTAGCTACTGACGAGATCAATGTCTCTAACCCAACCCTTGCAACATTTAACTTATGCTTTCCCTCCAGCTCTTCTACAAACTTTCTTCTCAATTAACCCCTTTCGACAAGGGCCTCGTACAGATAATAACATTGCAATTATGCCACACCTTCATGTGAAATTGATTTTACATCTGCTGTATACTGTTTTAAATTAAAAAGTAAGAAATGGAGCATATCGTTTGCTTTCACAATAGTCTTTTTAATATGTTCATTCCACAACAAATTGTTATTAATTATTTTCCCCTAGGTCAGCCTACGGTAGACTCTACAACATATATTATAAAAATGTTTGTCCATATATACAAAATCAGACATTACAACACAGTTATCAAAACAGAAAAACAGATGACGGATATAGACTTATATCTTAAAAGCAACAGAAACACTGTCAAACCTTGTGGCAGACATCAGGAAACAGCGATTAAGATTTTATGGACATATCCACAGACTCCCAACAACATAACCAATTCATTAAATTGTGATGTATATAGAAGAGGTAAAACTATTCCCTGGGTCCAGCAGATAAAAAAAGACCTGGAAAAAGCTCATCAGAAATCATAGACAGACAAACATACAGATAAAAAAATTAACAATGGGAAGTACCGCCAGAGAATGAAGTCATTAAGAGACCGGGGACGAAGTGGACTGAAGAAAGGAAGAGAATCCACGGAGAAAAAATGAAAGCTGTACGGAAACTCAGAAACTGAATCGTTAAGGCTTTGCGTGATCCGACAGGGTCCAGTTGCAGATGATGATGATGATAATAATAATAATAATAATGTCAGCTTTTTGTTATATGCAAGCTTTGGTACTTTTAAGCATTTAGCTCTAATTGTCAACCTTTACATCAGCTTGTAACAAAGTGCTTTTCACTCGTGTTTTTATTTCGAGACAAATAAAATGTCTTTAAATAATAGTCTGATTTACTCCTTCACTGCACATATCCATTAATGTATATGAGGGGCTCATCACTTCTTCGCTTTCCCCAACGACGACTGTCTGTCCACGTACCCATCCCTCACATCACTGAGTAATCCACATGCACCCATAATAGTCTTCATGAAATGTAGTCTTCACGGGTTTTTCCGCCGTATGTTGTCGAAATGCGATAACGAGCTTTTGGTGGTTGACTGCGTTGGTTCTCTCTGCACAACATCCAACCTGAAGATGGCGGCAGAGTCAGCCGCCGAAAGCTCGTTGTCGCATTTCAACAACACACGGCGGAAAACCCGTGAAGACTACATTTTCATCGATACGCCGTGAAAGCCTTCAATCTCACAGTCTTCATGAAGTCATCTTTAGCTTCCCTCTTTGCAGCTACTGATTTCCTGTTTAGTTGTTTCAAGTGTTCCTCAGTGCCTTGCTGCCTCTTCATTGTATTGTCTTTTCTTCTTATCAACCTCTTTAGATTCTGCAAAGTAGGTTCTCCACTTTTCGCACTTCCTATACAATGCTCTGGTACTCCACTTCCACATACGTACCTTTAATTCAAAATATTTATTTAATCGTTTACAGCTCAATGCAATGTCAATGTCGAAGTCACTAGAGGCGGGAAAGGACTGATGGTAAGGAATCGGAAGGAATTCAGCCGTGACCTTTTTGAAGGAACCATCTCAGAGTAATTTTGGGGAACCACGTAAAACCCAAATCTAGACAACCGGACGTAGATTCGAACTCGCGTCCTCCCTAATGCGAGGCTTACCCACCATACTTGGTCAAATATCTCATCAATTCTAATCTACCTTCTACTCTGGCCACTGGTTTACTCAAACCAGAACTACTCCGTGATCATTGGACCATACAAAGTTAGCATCAGCTTTGTTAGGGAAATATCCTACACGTTCTTCTCCCTTGTGCGCCGCTCTACCACTTGTCTTTCTCTCACAAAGTTATATGCATCTTTTATTCTCTTGTACTATTAATCAAATAATGAACATCAGACATCCACCTCTGAATTCTGAATTTAATTTCTCAGCTAGTACCTAATCTTGGTGACTGAGGATACCTGCGAACTGAGTTAGCCAGATCACCTTGCTATCCTTTTCTTTGTTTAACTTACTTCTTTGATGAACACCTGCTCAGTCTTGTTTTCATCTTGCTGATTTAGTTGGCTTGTGACTGGTAGACTGCTGAATCCCTGTAACAATACACAACATAGCAATTTCTTAAATACCACTTAATAGTCAGTTTAAATGTTTTCCATCCTGCCTATGTGAATAGAAGATCAAAACTCCTTAAGCTAATACAAAAATTCTAGGAAATCCCTCGCTGAAGTCACAAAACCAGAACTAAGAAATATACGATTACAACTGAAATATAGACTATGTAAAAATATATAATGAGCTCGTATAATATAACTGTTGCATAAAAAAGGTGACAAACAAAATGTTGATAACTATAGAGGAGTGTCCCTATTGCGAGTTGTTTACAAACTACTATAAAAAATCTTGCTGAACAGAGTAGAGACAACAGTTCACATACAATTTGGTATATTTCAGGGTTAATTTTGAAAAGGTAGTTCCTCTGCACAAAAAATGTTTAATTTAATTTAATTTAAAATCCATAATTTGTCATTGAATACTAAACTCAAAGATACAGTAATAAATAGGGTTCGGATCTTCGTGACCAAAAAAATAAGATAGGATTGGGAAAATAAACAGTTACCCGTCACTTACCACAGAGTTGAAGCAGGAGGGCGAGACACATAAAAACCAAAAACAAACGAATTGCACAATATTTCGACTTTAGTCTTATTCATGTGGGAGGCGAGATATATGGCAGGGGGAAAGATGTGGTCACATCCCAACCCGCCACATGAATGAAGCAACAGGCGGATAACGCGTGGTAGTAGTAGAATTTGCCGAGGAGGGGGGAAATAGGCTTGACCAGCGATAAAAGTGAAACGAATCAATATAATCTTTGTGTAGCATAATTCAAAAAGTTATAATTGAAAATAAGGGAGATAGAAGAATTTAAATACATATATATATATTATTTTTTTAAACTGAATAGATGTAATGTACATATAAAATAACCGACTGTAAAATGAAATGAGAGATGGCAAGTGACAGGTTTAACGTAGGTTTAGGGCCAGGGGTGCGTCTGGTGTCAAAGATATGTTGGTAGGCTAGTTCCCATCTGTGGAGTTCTGAAGGGGTGGTGGTATTAGGAAAACCTCTAATAGCTCTAACTGTGAAAACAGGTGTTGAGGTTGTTTGAATTATGGAAGTTCACATGAATTGCCACGGGATGGTCTGGGTTGGAAGTATAAACTGTTTGCCTGTGGCCATCTCTCATTTCATTTTACAGTCGGTATTTTTATATGTACATTACATCTATTCATTTTTTTAAAAATATATATATGTATTTAACCAAATGTCAACCTCTCCTTCACATGGTGCACCCTGTTTCAACGGACGAGGCTCTGCGACTGAAAGATTCCCGGTATAAGGAGTCACCCACTGCTTGCCAACGGCCTCCGAAAGGAGCGCGGAAGAGCGGGGAGCGTTCAGGGGCACCCTCTTGCCCTTGGGGTTGGAAACGGCCCCTAAAGGCGGATGAATCAGAAATGATCAACGGCATGGGGATGCAGAAGGCAACGGGAAACCACTGCATTAAAGACCCAAAGGGTATCCCGAGGACATGTAATCCTCTCAAATTACATATATCATGATGGCTTCTTCCTGGGTAAAATATTCCGGAGGTAAAATAGTCCCCCAATCGGATCTCCGGGTGGGGACTGCTCAGGGAGGAGTCATCAGAATGGATAGAAACATTCTACGAGTCGGAGCGTGGAATGTTAGAAGTCTGAATAGGGCAGGTAGGTTAGAAAACTGAAAAAGGGAGATGGAACAACTTAAGTTAGATGTTGTTGGGATTAGTGAGATTAAATGGAAGGACGCACAGGATTTCTGGTCTGGGGAACACAGGATAATTAGCACACAAGCTGTCAATGGAGTCACTGGTGTAGGATTTGTAATGAACAAGAAAGTAGGGAAACGGGTGAGTTATTATAAACAATTTAGTGACAGGATTATTTTGATGAGGTTAGAAACTAAGCCCGTCCCAACCACATTAGTACAAGTATATATGCCTATGTCACAGGAAGATGACGAAGAAATAGAAAAAATATACGCTGAAATTGAAGAATTAATCCAATATGTGAAAGGGGAGGAAAATCTAATAATCATGGGTGATTGGAATGCAATAGTGGGAGAAGGAAAAGAGGGGAATACTGTAGGAAGTTTTGGTCTAGGAGAAAGAAATGAGCGAGGAAGCAGGTTGCTAGAATTCTGTGAAAGATATAAGCTAGTAGTGGCGAACACACTGTTTAAGAACCATGCAAGAAGAATATACACCTGGAAACGTCCTGGGGATACAGGCAGATATCAGCTAGATTATATCATGGTCAAACAGAGATTCAGGAATCAAGTTCTAGACTGTAAAGCGTACCCAGGAGCAGACATAGACTCAGACCACAATTTGATAGTAATGAAGTGCAGGCTGAAATTCAAGCGAATAAGGAAGCAGTATAAGCAGAACATACTGGAAGTGAATAAACTGAAACAATCTAGCACAAGAGAAAAATTTGCAGAAATGGTAGACTTAGGTCTAAGAATTAACTGTGAAAGGAGCTCAACCGAGGATGAATGGAATGCATTAAAGACCGAAATAATGAAAGCTGGCAAAGAAACCTTAGGCTTTAGGGAACAAGCTGCCCGAAAACCTTGGATCACAGAAGAAATTTTGCAGCTGATGGATCAGAGAAGAAGGTACAAACATGCTCAGGATGAAGCAGGAAGAGAGCAGTACAGGCAATTTAGAAATCAAATAAATAGGAAATGCAAAATAGCAAAAGAAAAATGGCTACAAGAAAAGTGTGAAGAAGTAGAAATGAAATGGTCGTAGGAAAAGTAGATGTTGCATATAGAAAGATCAAACAGAATTTTGGAGAAATGAAGAAAAGAGGTATGAACATTAAAACTGCTGAAGGGAAACCTCTTTTAAGCTCAGATGATAGAGCTAACCGATGGAAGGAATACATTGAGAAACTGTATGATGGGGACGACATGAACAATAGTGTATTGGAAAAGGAAGGCGATATCGACATTGATGACTTAGGAGATCCTGTTTTGAGGACAGAATTTAATAAAGCTCTGAATGATTTGAAAGCAAATAAGGCAGTTGGAATTGATGAGATCCCTGCAGAACTTCTTAAATCTCTAGGAGAGGAAGGAATCGAAAGATTATTCAAGCTGATATCAAAAAGTTATGAAACGGGAGAAATTCCTACTGATTTTAATAAAAATATCATCCTCACACTTCCAAAGAAAGCACAAGCCGACAAATGTGAGAATTATCGCACCATTAGTCTAACATCACATGCTTCAAAATTACTGACCAGAATAATATACCGAAGGATGGAAAGGGTAGTAGAAGAGATAGTAGGTGAAGATCAGTTTGGGTTTAGGAAAAATCGCGGTACAAGGGAAGCAATTCTATCTTTAAGATTAATACTTGAAGGGCGGATCAAGAAAAACAAAGATACTTTTATGGCATTTGTTGATTTAGAAAAAGCTTTTGATAATGTTAGGTGGGACAAGATGTTCAAAATTTTAAAGAAGTCAGGCCTAAAGTATCAAGATAGAAGAATACTCTATAACCTATATAAGAATCAAGTGGCTGTAATAAAAGTAGAGAATCACGAGAGACATGCATCAGTTAAAAGGGTGTGAGACAAGGTTGTAGTCTATACCCATTAATATTCAACTTGTATGTAGAATAAGCAATAAAGGAAATGAAAGAAAGATTTGAATGTAGCATGAATGTTCACGGAGAAATCAGTATGCTACGATTTGCTAATGACATTGTCTTGTCAGCAGAACAGGTTGAGGATATTGAGAAGTTATTGAATATTATGAACGAAGTACTGAAGGATGATTTTGGACTAAATATAAACCAAAGCAAGACAAAAGTTATTAAATGTAGCAGAAATGATGCCAATACTAGTAGATTAAATATAAAAATAGGGTCAGATGCGATTGAATAAGTTTGTGAATTTTTCTACCTAGGAAGTAAATGGATGGCCGAAGGAATGATGTTAAAAGCAGAAAAGCAGTAGCGAAAAGAGCCTTTATGAAAAAGAGAAATCTTTTAGTTTCAAATATTGATCTAGGACTCAGAAAGATTTTTTTTTTTTATTGCTTGGGCTTTACGCCTCGTCGACGGAGGGGTCATTAGAGACGGGACAGGATTGGGGCAACGAACGGGAAGGAATTCGGCCATGGCCTTTTGAAGGAAGCATCCCGGCATTCGCCTGGAGTGATTTGGGGAAACCATGGGAAAACACCAAATCTGGATGCCAGGACGGTGAATCGAACCCGCGTCCTCCGAATGCGAGGCCAGAACGTTAACCACAACGCTCAGTGACTTAGAAAAGAACTTTTTAAAACTCTATGTGAGGAGCACCTCACTTTACGGCAGCGAAACGGAAACCAAACAGAAGGAAACTGAAGCATTTGACATGTGGTGCAGCAACAGCGCAATCACTGGGACTCATCAAGGAATTGTCATTTTCATCTGAAAACTGTTGCACATATTCGTTTGGTGATACTATTCAATATATGTTGCTCTTAGAGGTGTAAAATATATAGATACCTCACAAACTTCACTCGAAAAGTGCCATAACGCTATACCGCGAGCTACTTGGAGAAGCATTATAGGGAAGTATGACCATACACACGTTCTTTGAATGACATTATTTGGGAATATGTTGTTATCAAAAGTATATATATGGAAAAGATTACACACTAAAAAAGAAATAAACTTTGAACCATAAGCGAACGTTGCTTGCCTCATTTACGTACACGTACGCGACGTCCAACGATAACTCGTACATCAAGAAACATATCCGCATGTTATTTCCAAGATGTTAATATTCTGCGGTATTTATCAAAGTAGATTGTGGCAACATTAACGTAGCTTATGTTTAGGTTGAAAGCGCGGCAATAAGCTTGTTCCAGCATTAGGTCGAAGGAATTTATTTTTTATAGTAGAAATGCAGCCTGTACCAAAATGGCGTTTGGTTGTTGTTGTTAAAGCATAATTCGCCAGAAATTTGGATATATTAAACATTAATCATGATTTTCAAGCAGAATCATTAGCGGCGCCTGTGGATAGGTTGGAATGCAGCCTGGACCATAGTTGACATAGACGCTTCCTTTTGTAGCTTAATGGACCCTAAATTTTGTTTTTATAGTAATGTTGGTTTGGTTTGCATCGTTGTTGGTTGGTTGTTGATGCATTTTGTTGCACATAATATTATTATCGCTGGAAGTCGCATATGATAACAAATGGCGTCCTCTCATCACGTAGTGTATACTGTTACAGCAGTTTTTTTTAATTATTATTTTTTTGTGCGTGAATTTTGTGTTTTATACCTTATCTTCATGGGTGTAATAGAAACAAAAGTTAATAAACAATATAGTCGAAGAAACGATAGCGTTATTGTTATACATGGCAATATGCTTTCTCCCAGTCACTCGCGGTATAGGGTTACGACACTTTTTGAGTGAAGTTTGTGAGGTATCTATACATTTTACACCTCTAAGACCAACATATATTAAATAGTATCACCAAACAAACATGTGCAACAGTTTTCAGACAAAAACTACACTTTCTTGATGAGTCCCAGTGATTGCGCTATTACCTGTGGTGCTACAGAAGGATGCTAAAAATTAAGTGGAAGGATAAAGTACGAAACAAATTAGTTTTGGATAATGATAGGCGAGGAAAGAAGTTTGTGGAAGAGTCTTACAGAAAGAAGAGACAGGCTGGTAGGTCATATTTTGTGGACATGCAGGGTTGTTTAATTTGTTAGTGGAGGGAACAGTCAAAGGTAAGAACTGCATAGGAAGACTGGACGACATTAGAATATACGAAGCAGATAATTGAAGACTTGGCTTGTAAGGGTACGTTGAGATGAAAAGGCTAGTGCAAGATAAGAAGAGATGGAGGATCGCATCAAACCAGTCAAGAGACTGATAACAGCAAAAAAAAAGTAGAGAAAAAGGTCGAATATCCAGTAATCAACATCGGGTCTATTGGAGATCACGATTCCATAACAACAACATTAAATAATATCGTTGTAATATTGCTGTAGTCAGTAGCAAAACGTATGATTTGCAAGCAATAATTCCGTTGTAATGCAGTCAGGACAATTATTTTCAACCAGAAATTAGCCTGGACCAGCATGAAACAGTTAAATGTACTTCGGAAAGAATTTCTAGCGGAGTCTTGCGTTTGACCACTGCAGTATTATGATGCCAACAGCAGGCGGAATCGTGATCTCCACTAATCCCATCAACATCAGTAACATACAAATTATCCACATACCTCTTTTTCATTATTCTCTACATTTATTATATACATGTCAGTTTGATTGTCCATGTTTATAGGAATCTTAAGTATGTTTTATTATTGGCACGAAAACCACTCCACGAAAACTAACACAAATGCACGTAAACAAACGTCATACACGATATTTTATGCTTTTATGAGACATCATGGTCGTAAATAAAGATGAAAGCAGCCATCAATCAGCAAAATATAGAAATTTTTTTTTTTTTACTAAAAGTATGAAGTACTAGCCCAGAGAAGTAATTCCAACGTAAACAAAACAACAGAGACAATACTACGAGACTGCGCACCAGAGACAATGCGCACGGCCTGCCAGAGACAATAATTACGGTATATCGATATAAGTGAGTCATTGTTTCAGAACGATGTATCGTTTTTAATTTAACCATAATTAATGGACTGGGTTGTTTACGGTTGCAATCGATGCTTATCTAACTCGTGATTGAAATAATTAAATAAGGTAATTTAGACATGTACAGCTCGTTCGAGCATCGGTACGCGAATTTTTCCTGTTGACAACCGGAACAGATACATTAGTACAGCACCGATTACTTAAGTTAATATCCAACCCTTGGTGGTTTCGCCGGTTACCACCATGTACGATGGAGACTATGGTGAAGGTGGATTCATGGAGGAAGGAAATATTCCTCCATGGGTGGAATGTGGTCAAACGTCCTAACGAACTCATTTTTGCAACCAGATGGAGACAGAGAGCGACCTTCAGTGATAAGGAACGTATTACAAACAGTGACAGTGAATGTAGATAGATAGATAGATACGTTCACTTTGATCCCATGTGAGAATAATCTCGGGGATGTGGAACAGTACATACACTTATTAGTAATGTCAATATTACCATATAATTGATAATATTATTATATATTGACAACAAGTTAGCAACAACCCTTTAGTATAACCAATATCTCCTGTAATCTACAAATACAATCCCGAGTTAATTAATACTTATTATGTCGAACAGTGTATACACTTGTTACCCGCATCTAATAACCAGTTATTTTCTTACCAACCAGTTACCATGATAAGTTTCACTGTAATTTGTGACTACATATTATATCATGTTAGTTGCTATTTATGTGGAACAGTACACACACCTATTAGAAATATCAATTATACACTCCTGGAAATTGAAATAAGAACACATTGACGCCGGTGTGTAAGACCCACCATACTTGCTCCGGACACTACGAGAGGGCTGTACAAGCAATGATCAAACGCACGACACAGCGGACACACCAGGAACAGCAGTGTTGGCCGTCGAAGGGCGCTAGCTGCGCAGCGGTTGGGCACCGCCGCAGTCAGTGTCAGCCAGTTTGCCGTCGCATACGGAGCTCCATCTCAGTCTTTAACACTGGTAGCATGCCGCGACAGCGTGTACGTGAACCGTATGTGCAGTTGACGGACTTTGAGCGATGGCGTATAGTGGGCATGCGGGAGGCCGGGTGGACGTACCGCCGAATTGCTCAACATGTGGGGCGCGAGGTCTCCACAGTACATCGATGTTGTCGCCAGTGGTCGGCGGAAGGTGCACGTGCCCGTCGACCTGGGTCCGGACAGCAGCGAAGCACGGACGCACGCCAAGACCGTCGCATCCTACGCAGTTCCGTAGGGGACCGCACCGCGACTTCCCGGCAAATTAGGGACACTGTTGCTCCTAGGGTATCAGAGAAGACCATTCGCAACCGTCTTCATTAAGCTGGGCTACGGTCCCGCGCACCGTTAGGTCGTCTTCCGCTCACGCCCCAACATCGTGCAGCCCGCCTCCAGTGGTGTCGCGACAGGGCGTGTATAGAGGGACGAATGGAGACGTGTCGTCTTCAGTGATGAGAGTCGCTTCTGCCTTGGTGCCAATGATAGTCGTATGCGTGTTTGGCGCCGTGCAAGTGAGCGCCACAATCAGGACTGCATACGACCGAGGCACACAGGGCCAACACCCGGCATCATGGTGTGGGGAGCATACACCTCTGGTGATCGTCGAGGGGACACTGAACAGTGCACGGTACATTCAAACCGTCATCGAACCCATCGTTCTACCATTCCTAGACCGGCAAGGGAACATGCTGTTCCAACAGGACAACGCACGTCCACATGTATCCCGTGCCACCCAACGTGCTCTAGAAGGTGTAAGTCAACTACCCTGGCCAGCGAGATCTCCGGATCTGTCCCCCATTGAGCATGTTTGGGGACTGGATGAAACGTCGTCTCACGCGGTCTGCACGTCCAGCACGAACGCTGGTCCAGCTGAGGCGCCAGGTGGAAATGGCTTGGCATGCCGTTCCACAGGACTACATCCAGCACCTCTACGATCGTCTCCATGGGAGAATTGCAGCCTGCATTGCTGCGAAAGGAGGATATACACGGTACTAGTGCCGACATTGTGCCTGTGTCTATGTGCCTATGGTTCTGTCTGTGTGATCATGTGTTGTATCTGACCCCAGGAATGTGTATATAAAGTTTCCCATTCCTGGGACAATGAATTCACGGTGTTCTTATTTCAATTTCCAGGAGTGTATCACCAACAACTCATAAGCAGTCAATTACTTAAAAACCTGTTAGTATCATAATTTTTCACAGCAGTTTTTGAGTGCATTTTATCCCATGTTAGTTACTATATATGAGTGAAATTTTGTAAACAGTGTAATTAGTTCATTTGTCAAAAGTTTCAACAGAAAGAAAAACCATATATCATTTTAGTAATTGTGGACAACTTTGTCACCTTCCCCTTCCATACACCATATATACTATTTTATCAGTCATTCTTAGTTACCAAATTCCAAGAAGAAGATTCTTTCACAGAGTGGCAGACGATGAGATCCCTATGTGCAGGTGCGCTGGCTTTTAGAAAACCACATGGGTGCTCGGACTCATTTGATGACTTAAAAAAAATAGTGACATGTGTGAAGCTATATTGACGGGAGTTTTACTGGGCGGTTACTGATTTGGCTGGTAGTAACATAAGCTACTTTTTACCGTGAAAATATTTAATGTCCCATGCAAAAAAAAAAAAAAAAAAAAAAAAAAAAGTTATAAGTGAACAGGCAGGCAGAGAATACAGAAAGATTTTGCATTTTCTAAAGTCCATTCCAGACCAAAAACTTACTTATTCTCATTAAAATTGGTTCAGCGTTTTTAACGTGTTTGAGCAATAAACGTACAGAATTTCAAGTAGAGGATACCTCACTTTTGAGACAGTATATCTCGAGAACTAAGCGAGATTTCGAAAAAAATTTATTGTTTATTTTCGATTTGTCTCGTCGTGTTACATAAGAATCTAACACCAAATTTGACCTTGCGAAAATGTTTCTTCCGAATTTCAACCCATAACACCTCACTTTTGAGACAGTAGTCTTATATCTCGAGATCTAAGCAGGATATATATATAAAAAAAATGTGTCCATTTTTGGTCTGTCTCGTCAAGTAATAATCCATCATCAATTTGCGGTGCCACGGTTGTCGTATGATTAATTCAGGGTTTTGTGCCTACGGCCGACAATATAGCGAACTCCTCACCCCACTTTTCTCTACCCGGCTTCACTCCAGTGCGTGGTGAAGGTCGTCTCCATATATTGCTTCCTCCATGGGTGATACGCATGATATAACATAACGTAGTGTTTATTTTATCATTGGACGCGCACGCTCGCATCGTAATCAAGCGCGATCTCGTCGAGACGTCTTGCCTTGCTATGTGGTGTTGGAAATAGGTAATACTCGTATCGCCCAAAGTTGATTACTGATGAGATTAGTTTTGGTGTCTACGCTCACGGGTGCTCCGCACCCACTGTTTACCTCTCGTGGGTGCAGGAGCCCTCGAGCACCCACAGAGTCGGCGCCTCTGCCTATGTGGGTAGAAGAACTTAGATCTACGAAACGCCCTTGCCAGGAGCAAGACGACCAGCAGCAAGCCGGGAAAACGGAGAAAATTCCACGCGTCTCCAGGTTGCAGTCATTCGTTGCAGCCAGAACTGAGGAGATTACTAAAACCACGTCATCCAAACAGGTATCACCGCGGAATGGAGTGAGTAAAGAGGTACCCACCCCATACCCAGGGGCGTAGCTACTATGGGGCTAGGCGGTGCAGTGCACCGGGGCCCCTACGCTCAGAGGGCCCCGAAGCATACTTCAGGGCGCCACCAAACATACCTCAGGGGGCCCCCAAGCTAACCTCTGGGGACCCTCAAGCGCAGTTCAAACGGCCCACGGGGCCTTCAGGCAAACTGGCAACCTTTTTTTTTTTTAGCTCTACCGTCGTCTAAGGGGGCTCCTGAGACAAGGAAGCCCCCTCACCAAGAGGCCATCACTGCTCAGTGTGTCGCGGTAGGTGATTTTTGTATAGATTTTAGTATAGAGTTTAGCGGTAATGAAGGCGGAGTGCTTCCGAGCCAGCACAGTAGTACGAAGGTTACACCGCTCATATTCGACACCTGCGCCAAGGACGCTGGTCTGGCAGTCCTTACTGTGGGAACACTGTATAGCACGGCGGGTACACGAGGCTTACACACTATGAGCACGTGAACCACACGCATGATCGTAGTGACAAACAGCCAATGAGAGGAAGGCTTTCCCCACCTTCCGGAATAGAGGGCACCTCTTTGCGCACACGATTCGCCTCAGTCCGTGATGTGAAATTTCGTGGGGCAGACCTATTACAGTCCAATTAGGCCATTTTAGGCATTTATCCTATCATTCTCCCTCTGCTGGCTTGGAATGCATACTGCATTAACATTGGATCCTATGGTCCACTATTCCATAATCGGGAAACACCGATTTCATGTACCAATCAATTGTAACTGTACCACACAGCCGCTTTCACAATAAATCAAGTAGCCACAACTCTTCATATCATTTCAAGGAGCACTTACGTCCTGAATTTACGCAAATGAAGTCTCTGTGCACGTATTTTTATCCTAGCCCGGAGCTTACAGATGCCGACTGGAAACCAGAAGTACCGCAGCCGACAGTAAGTAGTTGCTAGGACAGACCCACAGTGGGTAAGTTCGCCACTCGCTCGGTCAACACGCGACAAGGGGGCCCTTAACCACTGCTCAGGGAACCCCCAAGCACAACTCAGGGGCCCCCAACCTCAGCTCAGGGGGCCCCTACCAGCAAGACAAAGCAAAAAAAGGTCGTCCATCTGGCCTGAGGGCCCAAAATAAATTTTTTGCACCGGGGCCCTTGTTGACATATTTACGCCACTGCCCATACCGCACCATACTTATTAGCAATAGTTACGAGATGTATGACAGCGGACCGTTTGTGATCATAGTGGAAAGTATTGACAAAAATGTGGGTAGACTACATCCAATGAAGCGTCTGTGGGTACACCTGATGCCGTGCGCGAATCCCCTCACTCCCTCGCCACATGGAGGAAGGAATATGTGGAGACGACGCAAGGGACCTTCACTACATACTGGAGTGAAACCGGGTGGAGAGAAGTGGAGAGGGGAGCCCGCCATATTGCTTCACAGGAGAAACACGGGAAATAGGCACAAAAACCTCAAGGGAATCATAAGACAACCGTGGCACCGCAATTTGATGATGGATTATTATGTAACTCGACGAGACACATAAAAAATTAAGAATAAAATTTTTTTATATCGTGCTTAGTTCTCGAGATATACTGTCTCAAAAGAGTGGAGTTTTTGGTTGAAATTCAGAAGAAATGTGTCCCCAAAGTCAAATTTGGTGTTAGATTCTGATGTAACACGACGATACAAATCGAAAATAAAGAATAAATGTTTTCGATATCTCACTTAGTTCGCGAGATATACTGTCTCGAAATTGGAATTGTTAGGTTATGAGGGGATTCAACGATAACCGTGGCGCCACAATTTGATGACGAATTCTTATGTAACTCGACGAGAGAAACTTAAAGTAAAGAATAAATTTTTTGATATTTCGCTTAGTTCTCGAGATATTGTACCTTAAAATTGACGTGGTTAGGTTGAAATGCGGCCTGGACCAGGAGAAAACTATCGCCATATCCATATTTGATGATGAATTCGGACTTAACTTAATGAGCAGGTAATTCTTTTTAACTTGAATAACCAACTGTTTATTTATACAGTCTTTAAATTTTAGTTGATGTTCAAATAGGTTATATTTTTACATTCTATTTCAGTAATTGATAAGAAAGATTTCAAAATCTAGAAATATAGGTGTAGACATATTTACAAACAGAAACAAGTCATATCTGAAATTATAAAAATAGCGTAAGACAATGTTTAGAACTTTAAAAAAAAATTAATACTTCATAAAACCTCATAGTTTCTGAGCTTACATAGAAGATATTGTAGGCCTACTTTTAGTGGCCTATATAATTTTGCTAGAAAAATCAGTACATTCATAAATCAGAAGCTAACAGCTAGTAATAAATAAAATGTTTGTTCTCTTCTGGTACACACCGCATTTCAACCTGCCAATATTTCAATTAATATTGCAGCTACAAAATCAAACTATGTAGACACATCTAAACACAAGAAATGCATCGCGAACTACATTTCGGAAAACAATGTTTATTTCATCACGTTTAGTAGTTCGCACAGCACAAATTAACACAATTAATTTCATCGGGCACTTTCAGTGTAAACTTAAACGTGAGTAAAGCATGCAGAATACCATATTCATTGTGTCGCGATGTAAACATGACGGCTGAAATTAAATTTTCAGCACTTGTCTGCAATAAGGCTAGCTTTTCATGTGCAAAATAGTAACATATGCTAATTTTCTACACTACACCAACAAAAATTTGAGAACGATATGATCCTATTGAGAGCAATGAATAAATTTATAGCGAATTGCCTTAATGTTGCAGTTGCCTGTCAGATACTTCAAGAACGATAATTACAATGTGACTTACTTATGAAATGCTATTTCAGGGTTTTTTCCTATCTCGTCTGTTTGAGCAACCATATGCAGCACAACTTGGCATTATAGAAAACTTTAGAATATTAGAAAATGAAATATTCTCAGCAGCTGACACAGTAAAAACAGCCCAATCTTTTGGTACTCCTACGATGTCCGCCGCGCAGTAGGAGAGCAGTTTTATCATAAGGTTTGACGAATTTAGCGTTATTTCTTCTCCATATATTCCTTCCTCCATGCCTCGCCACGCGGAAGTGACGTGGCAATGACGATACGTGTAACTTCTTTGGTATTGAGTTGCAGCACCATCACATTTTGCGTTTGTTTTTGTGTGTGATGGACATGGAGGAAGGAAATATATGGAGGGGAAGTGACGTTAAATCTGTGAAGCAGGCTCTAAACTCTCCCGCATGGTGGCAGCAGCGGTATTGTAACCCAAACAAATGTCGAGTTCACACTGTGTCTGATGTTCTGATTATTTCATTTTGTAATGTGCATAAGTGTTTTATAATGCCATCTTGTGTTGCATACGGTTGCACAAATAGGCAAGAGAGGAAATAACCTGGAATATCATTTCATAGGTAAGTTGTATTCTAATAATTGTTGTTGAAGTGGTCAGTGGGTATTGTAAAATTTGGCGCATGTCTAGAAATATTTAGTCATAGCTCTCAATGGGATGACTTTGTTCTCAAATTTTTGTTGGTGTAGTGTAGAAAATAAGCATACCTTGCTATTTTGCACATAATAGACTAGCATTATTTTTTAACGAGTGTTGAAAATGAGATTTAAAGGGTGTGTGTTTTACATCGCGGTTCAGTTAATTTAGTATTGCGCTTTCCTTCGTCACGTTGTAGTTTATACTGTATGATGAAATTAAATGCGTTAAATTATGCTATGCAATCTAGGAATCTTAATGAAGCAAATGATGTTACCGCAAATACAGTTCGCGATTCAAATACGCGTGTGTGGGTATGTCTACATAGTCTGATTCTGTAACGGCAATTTAATGGAGATTGTGGTTAGGTCTAAATGCAGTCTGTACCAGAATGGTTTTGTTGTTCCATAAGGGTCAAAGAATTTATCTATTACTGTTAGTAATTTCATGAGAACCAAGTTAGTGACAAAACGTGTATAGCGATGGAAACTACTTCCACTTCCAGCTATTCCCAATTTAGCTTACGATGTATGGTAACAAAATAACTATTTTTATTCTGGTCTAGGCCTCATTTCAACCTAACCACAAGTGGTAGTAAAAACAACTGAAATATCCATTCTGCATGTCCACCATGTAATTCATTGTGGCTTTGGCAGAATTATTTTTTAGTCCAGGTCGCATATCAACCCAATCTCAGTATATCCCGAAAACTAAGCAAGATATCGAAAAATTTTATTCTTTGTTTTCGATTTTTCTCGTCGTGTTATATAAGAATCGATCATTAAATTTCACTTTTGAGAAATGTTTCTTCTGCATTTCAACTCAAGACACCTCACTTTTGATACAGTAAATCTCGAGAACTAGACGAGACATGGAAAATTTTTATTCTTTATTTTTTATTTCTATCGTCTTTTTAAATAAGAATCCGTAGTCAAATTTCACTTTGACCAATTTTTTCTTCTGAATTTCAACCAAAACCATTTCACATTTGAGACAGAATATCTCGAAAACTAAGCATGATATCAAAAAAAATTATTCTTAATTGTTTATTTGTCTCATCGAGTTATACAATATTCCATCTGCAGATTGCGACGTTACGTTAATCCTAGAGTCCCCTTGAGGTTTTTTGTACATATACGCCGTGTCTGTATGGGTTAGTCCATGCCTCCCCACTTTCCCCACTCCTCCTCCACCCGGCTTCACTTCATTGTGTGGTGAAGGTCGCTTGCGTCGTCTCCATATATTTCCTTCCTCCATGGTGATGGAGTGCGTTCATAAGAATTTAACGCTGAAAGAGTTACTCCTTCAAGACGGAGTACGTAATCTGTCGAAGTGCACGAAACAAGAACTGATTAAAAGGTGAGAAACCCTCTTGAAATATGGCTTAGCCCTCTTGTCGGCCTTCCTCTACTCGCTTCTTGAACCGCTTGAAATCATTTTTAAAAATCTATAAATGTCTGATTCTAGGCCAAAGTCTTTTATTCCTTTTTAAAAAAAAAGTTTTGCGTTGCATTTACAGGTTACGGAGGAGATAACAACTCCCAAACATCAATAAAACATTATTTCAAGTTGAGGTAGTGCGTCCGGGGGCAGTTTACTAATTTCCCGAAGATGGGTTTAATGAGATGTATGCCGAATGAGATTATCTTCATTAAAGCATTGTGTGCGCCTGCAACTACAAATAATATGGATTATAGGGTGAAAATAGTGCTCAGTAGAGAATCCAGAGAAATTTATCAGGCTATGTGCCATCCATGTTCAGCTGGATCTGGGTGGTCTGTAACATCTAAACATGTTACTGCAGTAAGCAACAACTTGGAACATTATCACTTGTGTGGGGAATCCAGGGAGCTTGTTTCCAAGATTAGCCAGCCACAGGTATGAGCTTGTTAAATTAAGCTACTATAATTTGCCTAAATGTGCATTATGTAAGTTTAACTTTAATTTGCAGCAGTGGGGAAAGCCTACACGTTGAAGGCAAGTAGGCTGTTTGAAATCGGAGGCCAACCAAAGTGGTTTGAGAAGAAATGTTCAAAGGTATGCTGCTCGCCATGGAGCCACAAAGCCCATTACTTGCCCTTTCATGGCATAACTCCTCCTGCAGTGATTCTGGGCCATCAATCTGTACACTGGAAAGGGACCAAGCCGATAGTGTTGAAAGGAATTCAGCCCAGACAAAAATGATAGCAGCATCCAGTGGCGGATCCAGGATTTGGTTTTGGGGGGGGCTAGGATTTGGTTTGGGGGGGACTTGACTTGGGGGAGGAGGGGTTCACCGACAGAAATCTCATATTTCGGATTGCCACCCTTATAAAAACAGTAGAGCAAAAAAAAAAAGGTCTCCATATCCAAGTTGTCAGGGGTGACCTTGGTGCCTTTGGGGGGGGGGCTTCAGCTCTCTAGCCCCCCCCCCTGGATCCGACACTGGCAGGATCAATGGTCTATGAAATTCTGCGCACTGTGGAGGCAGGTAGTGTACTAAGTATGAACTGTCATAATAATAAATATTTTAGCAGTTTTCTTACTTACATAATTGTTGATCTAACTTTTATGTACTCATTTTAGAAACATTGTAAACTTGTTGCAACAGGTAATTTCTGTGAATGTCCAGCCAGGAGACAACTAAACCAAAAAGAGCCTAAAAAATGATCCATCTCTAAAATGGGGATTTAAAAAAAAAAAAGGTTGCCAGATCTTATAAGAAGCTCATGGGGTTGAAGGTACTGGTGTGATTTTTTTTGCCTTTATTTTGATTTTTTTTATTATATATGGCCAGTCCTCAGTCTCAGCCACTGAGCCAAACTGTTATATTGTGCTATATTCTTGTGGTGTGAACAGATATAGTCATCTTCTGAATTTAAAAAAATGCTGTTTACTTTTCCAACAGGTGGACTATTCCAAAGTAAGGAGTGGGACTACTTTGGTGCTACTCCAAATTGCATTGCTGAGGATAGAAAGACCATAGTTGAGCTTAAATGCCCATACAGTGTGTGATTTGACAAACCATCGTTGTGCCCTTCTGTGCCCCCAAATGCAAAAGTGATGAACAAAAGATATTAAGCACAAATTCAGGCACAGCTGGTTGTGACTGGAATTGATAGATATGATTTTGTGATATGGACAACAAAGGGAATTGTTGCGCACTACTGAGTAGTACAAATGAACAAATTGGCCACTAGGGGCATCTAACGCATAACTGAGCAGTACAAAACGTACAAAGTGGCCACTAGGGGCAACCAACGCACTACTGAGCAGTACGAAACAACAAATTGGCCACTAGGGGCGTCTAACGCATTACTGTGAAGTGCAAAAGAACAAAGTGGTCACTAGGGGCAACTAACGCACTACTGAGGAGTACATATGTACAAATAGGCCACTCTAGGATTGTAACACACGACTGAATAGTACAAATGAACAAATTGGCCACTAGGGGCTTCTTACGCACTACTGAGCAGTAAAAATGAACAAATTGGCCACGAGGGTCATCTAACGCATTACTGAGCAGTAAAAAACAAACAGGTTGGCCACTAGGGGCGTCTAACGCAGTACTGAGCCGTGCAAAAGAACAAAATGGTCACTAGGGGCAACTAACGCACTACTGAACAGTACAAAATAACAAACTGGCCACTAAGGGCATCTAACACACTACTGAGCAATAAAAAGGATCAAAGTGGCCACTAGGGGCTTCTCCCACCCACTTAACCCAACTCCTTATCCATTGTCTAGTGCAGCGGTTCCCAACCTATGGGTCACGACCCATTGGTGGGTCGCGGCGTGTGTTTTGGTGGGTCGCGGAACAATCGAGGTTTTTGCCACCAAAATATATTTTAATGTTTTTGAAAAATAAAATACAGAAAAAAACTATGTGTAGAAAGTGATTTAAGTTTAAAATTAACCAGTGTTAGCACTGATATCGACGCCCTCATCAGTAAACACCAGTGCCAGAAATCTCACTTATTGTAAAGTTGTTTTTCTATAATAATTAAACGTATTTTTCATTATCTTTGTAAAAAAAAAGTGGGAGGCGTCTGTACAAAGCATCGCCTCATAGAGCTGACTGCGGAAATTCCAGGATTAGTTAAAACTCGATTTGCAAATTAAAATGGCTCTGATGTGCCAAGTCATATGTTGGTGGGAAACACCTATAAAATTCATTTTAGTGGTTGACTGGTAAGTTTACCATTGTGTTTTCCTGCTCCCAGTCTTCTATACTTTCATACATTTGGTTGCAGTAAAACACAATTATAAAGTTCCCAATCAACCACGAAAATCAGATCTGCAGGTGGTTTCCACCAAAAAGCGACTTGGCAGACCAGTTGCATTTTATTACGCTGATCGAGTTACTTCTAATCGTGGAATTTCAGCAGTCAACTTGATGAGGTGATGGTCTGTGCAACCGCCTCCCGTTTTATAATACGTTTGTTGTTTTATGTATTATCAATCCTTGTTTTTGTTGATATTATATCCTTTGTACAAAAATTTGCCTTTTCGCAGGATAGGATAGTCGATAGCGTATCGAGGTCATACAACAGTTCCCATTCTGATATGAGATGTACTCTCATATTAGGTGGGTCGCAAAAAATTTTTTTACTGAAAAGTGGGTCGTGTACCAATAAAGGTTGGGAACCGCTGGTCTAGTGGACTCAAAGTTTCCAGGAAATGTGGCAAGGCCACACATCTAGAAAGACATCCAGCAAAATCCTACCTCAACTGTTTCTGGTTGCTTCTACTTAAAATTAACTAACCTTATTTTCGCATTAAAATGTCCAAATATTGTCAGTGACACATTCAAAAAACTACAAATTCTAGAAATAAACTTCAAATATACAAGTAACCAAAGGCGTGAATCACAAAATCCGAGAATGCCGGCGGGTTGTGCCATAAGTCCATTTAATAGCTACGCTAAAATAGATTGAAATTACTTCCTTTACGTGTCCGATAAGAGTATCATAGAAACCGATGGGTTAAATAACATTTATTCGATGTCAACACACAACAGTATGGAAAATATCCATCGTCAAGACAGGTCCATAAAATAGTAAATTTGTTTAAAAAGTAAATTTTTTTCACTTTTGCTGCAAGTAGTACAATTACTTAACAGTTCTCAGACTTAAAAGCTATCATTGGGAAGCAAACCTGACCGGTAGCGTGGTCTGTTTGGTTAGCGTCCTCGCGAATAGTGGCGAGTTGCGGTTTAGGGTCATTTAATTGTTAGGCTAAAATAGATTGAAATTACTTGCGTTACATGTCACATATGAGTATCATAGAAACCGCTCTGGTAAATAACGTTTATTCCAAGTCAACAAATGGCAGTATGGAAAATGAGAAATTAACGGATGGTGTAGTTAGTTCGTTTTCCGTAATTGCGTGGTCCATTTTTACCTTGTATGTTGAATGGATTGTACTTGTTTGCTGGTGGTGGTATCTAGTGGCGGAATTATGAAGTACTGAAGTCACCGCCGCCTTAGCTAGTCACCGCCGCCCTGAGGTTTGTTGGACCTATTAAGCAACTATGCCTCATAAAATATATTTGATAAAATAAATATGATGAACTGTTTTATAAAAGATCTTGGACATAGATCTTTTACGGTGTAATGTCGGCCTTAACGGCAATGCATGGCCGGCATACCGAGTCGAGTGCATGGAGGAAGGAAATATATGGAGACGACGCAAGAGACCTTCACCACGCATTGAAGTGAAGCAGGGCGGAGGAGGAGTCGGGGGGGCATGGCCGCTTCCATACAGACACGGGGGAATATGTACAAAAATCTCAAGGGGACTCTAGGATAAACGTGACGCCGCAATCTGGTGATGGATTATTATGTAACTCGTTACAAACAAAAAATGAAGAATAAAATTTTTTGATATCCTGCTTAGTTTTCGAGATATTCTGTCCCAAATGTGAAATGGTTTTGGTTGAAATTCATAAGAAAAAATTGGTTAAAGCAAATTTGATGATGGATTCTTATTTAAAAAGACGAGACAAATGAAAAATAAAGAATAAATATTTTCGATATCTCACCTACTTCTAGAGATATACTGTATCAAAAGTGAGGTGTCTTGAGTTGAAATGCAGAAGAAACATTTCGCAAAAGTCAAATTTAATGATCGATTCTTATGTAACACGACGAGACAAATCTAAAATAAAGAATAAATTTTTTCGATATATTGGGTTGATATGCGGCCTGGACCAGAAATTAATTCTGCCAAAGCTGCAATAAATTACATGCAGAATGGATATTTCAGTTTTCTTGCTACCACTTGTGGTTAGGTTGAAATGCGGCTAGACCAGAATAAAAATAGTTATCTTGATAACATACATCGTAAGCTTAATTGGAAATGGCTGGAAGTAGTTTCCATCGCGATATACGTTTTGTCACTAACTTGGTTCTCATGAAATAACTAACAGTAATAGATAAATTCTTTGTCCCTTATGGAACAACAAAACCATTCTGGTACAGACTGCATTTAGACCTAACCACAATCTCCATTAAATTGCCGTTACAGAATCAAACTATGTAGACATACCCACACACGCGTATTTGAATCGCAAACTGTATTTGCGGTAACAACATCCTTTGCTTCATCAAGATTCCTAGATTGCATAGCATAATTTAACACATTTAATTTCATCATACAGTATAAACTGCAACGTGACGAAAGAAAGCGCAATGCTAAATTCACTTAATCGCGATGTAAAACACACCCCTTTAAATCTAATTTTCAACACTCGTTAAAAAGTAATGCTAGTCTATTATGAGCAAAATAGCAAGGTATGCTGATTTTCTACACTACACCAACAAACATTTGAGAACAAAGTCATCCCGTTGAGAGCTATGACTAAATATTTATAGACAGGCAGCGAAGTTTGCAACTTCTACCGCTCACTTCAACAACGATAATTAGAATTCAACTTACTTATGAAATGATATTCCAGGTTCTTTCCTGTCTGGCCTATTTGTGCAACCGTACGCAAGACAAGATGGCATTATAAAACACTTACAGATATTACAAAATGAAATAATCACTGCATCTAACACAATGTGAACATCGCAATTGTTTGGAAGCGCAATATCGCCGCTGCCACCACTGCGCATGCGCGAGCCTGCTTCACCGATTTAACGTCACTTCTCCTCCATATATTTCTTTCCTCCATGTGCGTGTGCTATATTGCAGAATGGTGTAGATCCATGGGCGTATCCAGCGAGGGGCAGAGGGGGCTGCTGCCCCCCCCCCCTAGAAGAAAAACTAAGTTGCCTTCAGTACGCTTCGACGAGTGAAGAACTAGTTCAGGAGCACTTTGGGAGAGAAAGATTGACAGGATTATGTCTGACGAGTGTGCATCGAAATTTCGTGAAACAACACCATGAGATATTGACAAACAAAATTATTGAAATTGAAAATCCGAGACAATTAATGTTTACATAAAAAACTAACTGACTTACGATCTTAATTAACTACATAGTAGGTCCTTAGATTAAGTAGTTGGGTTACTACGTATATTAATCAATGATAAAAATAGTTTTCTGAATAGTTTTGAGTTTGATTTTGTAATGTCATTTTCAGTCCCCCACCCCACTTCCTCGAAACCAAAATGTGTTGCCCCCCTCCCTAGTTCAAATCCTGCCCCCCTCTAGTTCTGATCCTGGATACGCCCTTGTGTAGATCCGTCACCAGCAATCGAGTACAACCCATGGCACATACACCATAAAAATAAAAACCAATAGTATATATGGGGAAATAATTCTCATGTAGAAATTTATGAAAATATTGTGGTAAGAATTTATTGGACGCATACTTCAGCATCAACCATAATTTTTATAATTTGGCATGTCCTCACATTGCAGCTCTTTCACTAAACTGTGATGAACTCCTATCATATCAAGTCTCGTAATCCACGGTCTAACCTAAATATGTTTATTTCTCTTCTTAACTTCAGTAAAATGCATATTGTGACGGTTGCACTAACTGTGTCTGCAAAAGCTTACAAGTTTACTCCATTCATTTCAGAGAACTATGACGAAAAATTTTGTATAGTGTAATGGGACTGAAAAAATATCAAAAAATATCTTTGATAAAATAAATATGATAAAATGTTTTATAAAAGATCTTGGACAAAGATCTTTTACAGTGTAATGTAATACATGGCCGGAATATTGAGTGGAGTGCAGTATCTTCACGTTAACGATAATCTCTGGTGAGCGGCCGCTATCTGCGCGTGTGTGATGTGATCAGTAGGAATCCGACTGCGGTGGGAGGCAGAAGTGGGAGTGTTACGAGAGTAGCCGAAGTTACACGAGACGAACCGAGTGCCCGGTGAGTGTTCAATATTCCTCTTGCCTTGCTCGTGCCTATCTATTGTCTCGTGTATTCTGTTAACTGCGATATTATCGTACTATCTTTGTTCTGCAATTGCTTCTGTCTTGCAGCAACATTGATTAAGGCATGCAATGACTGTGAAGTTACGGCAGTGTAACATTTCGAGTTGACTTGGCGTACAGCCAAGACAGCTGTAGATAGTTTATAGCTTACGACACTTCCCCTGTCTCTGGTTTGAACTATTGTTTTCACCGCCACATAGTCTAATAATTGACACCCTCTTCTTTCCTTCGTGTTGAAAGTTCCAATCACCGACAAGGTAAACAAGTATCCAACACACTTCCACAAACATATTTCGTCTATTCGAAAACTGCCCCCCTTAATTTTTAACACTGTTTTATCCGTTGTCAAGTAAAGATTTTCTACCTTAACAAGGAACAGCTTTTATTGGGTTGAATTCATGGTTATATTACTTTCCAAGTAATTATCTTTCCACATAATCTCTTCCTATTTTGAAATCAAATGTACTCTTTATTTTCTATGTTTTAATATTTGTCTTTCCTAGATTAAATCTAAATTTCTCTCTCCGAATTTTTCTTTGCCATTCGGTAAGCATTCTGCAAACATGATTTCTTTGTGCTATGCTAATCCGTGATGAGTCTTTATACAGACAGCTGCCTCGATTAGTGTTGTAAAAAACGGTTTTTTTTTCTGGCTTGAAAAAAAAAAAAAAAAAAAAAACATGAAAAAAACTTTGAAAAAAAAACATGTTTTTTTTCTGGAACACGTTTTTTTCCGCAACTACTAAATCTCAAATTTGTAAGGCCGTTATCGTTTAAAATGACTGTTTTACAGTTTATTCTAAGTACTTATTTTAGTTTAAAATCTACTATATTTTTCTTGTTCAGTAGGAAAAAAATTACGAAAATATTGGCAACATTAACTGAAATTTTCTTTATGAACTGGGATTTCCCGAAGAGACTAGGTTGCGCGAGAAGGAATCCCCATTCCCCATTGTTTGGATTGATACTCGCTATTTGAAATAGTGCTACCAGCCCTACAAAATTACCTACAGATCTTTTTAAAAAATTAGGAATTTAAAATTTATCCACGGTTTTTTGCCTCTTTTTATTACTTATTGGGCTTTCCTTATATTCGTATACTTGTTAACTCTCTGAGTATAGTGGTACTGACTCATTAAATTGTCAGTAAGGGAGCGTGCATAAACCACATAGCTCCATTTTGGCCTCCAGTGAACACCCCCCCCCCCCCTCACGTAGCACGTAGCTTTCTTCCGTTTTGATTCCAGAAGACATTTTGTACCGTTTTCTCCTGTCAGACTATTGTAAATTACATACGGATATAATTAACTGAGGGAAATAAATACTCACATGCTGTTGTGAGTTCAGTTCCTCATTTTAACTGTGAAAAATGTTGCGAAAGGAAAGTTACGTGGCCTGGCTCGGAACCCTCCCCCCCCTCTCCCCACGTATCCCAGCGTAGCCTTCCAGCTAACCCCTCCTCCCTCTGGACCGAGCCACGTAGTTTGTGCACGGTCCCTAATTATGAATCGTTTCCTTGCAACCGTTGGTGTAAACAAACGATTGAAAAGAAGTAAAGCTCCTATTTTGTATGATAATAGATTTTAATTCAAACTTAAAAGACCATAATACAGAACTATCGGCGCAGTCTTTATGCACAGTGTGTACTTTGCTCACAATTTAAAATTGCAATCTCAAAATCTTTTGCGTACAATACAAGAACAACCAGTAAAATAAAATTTAACTATTTCTGAAATTATGGATCTAGAGGAGACAGAAGAAGAAGAAACAGAAAATTCCGACACCGACTGAACTAGTGTTGGTACTAGTGAATGTGGTACTGACATAGAGGATGAATAAAATTATGTGACCTATATAGATATTTATGGATCATTATGTGAGACATTATATGATTCAGTAAGACTTAAAACACACTTGTAAAATGGAAGTTCCTTAAATAAAACTATAATTTATCAAATATATTGTTTTCTGAAAAAAATATTTAGAAAAAAAACACGGGTGCTAGGTTTTTTGAAATGTTTTTTTCATGTTTTTTTTCACAAAGCTGAAAAAAAACATTTTGTTTTTTTTCAGTTTGCAATTCTAGCCTTGATAAAGTTAAATTTTACCGACGCGCCACGAGTATATTAAAATCACATTGCATGTACCACAGATAAGGGGGCATCCACAAATTACGTGAGGTGTTTTTCCCGATTTCTGGACCCCCCCCCCCCCTTCCCCCTGGTGAGATTTCGTGAGATCTGGCCGAACCCCCCCCCCCCTCTGGAGAGATCTGGTCCGTGAGAACCTTCCCCCCCCCCCCTAGAAATCGCCCTCGAAACTTTTGTAGACTTTTTTTTTTTTTTTTTTTAGGTCACACCCTAAGTTTTTTTGACGAAATACCCTCCTAAAATCTACTTTGGCGCAAATTGTAGACCTTTTTTTTGGCTCTACTGTCCCCAAATTTTTCGCAAAATCTCACGTCAGATTTTCGTAGACCCCCCCTCCTCCCTGGTGAGATTTCGCCGGACCCCCCCCCCCCCCATTTCACCTCACGTAATTTATGGATGCCCCCTAAAGGCACAAACTTCTCGTCCTGATATTTTAGTCGATTGAATGTTGGAAACTATGTGTTAGTTACTCAGTTTGGTTTCTTGATAAGTAAGCGTGTGTTGTGGAACTTTACAAACAAGGCCCTCGGACACATTAAATAACAATGATGAAAGGTTTACACGGCTTGCGACACCCTCCAACACATTCACCTTCGTTTGGGTGGGTGAACGGTTAGCGTTCTGGCCTCGCATTCGGGAGGACGCCGGTTCGAATCCCCGTCCAGGCATCCATGTTTGGGTTTTCCATGGTTTCCCAAATTCACTCCAGGCGAATGCCGGGATGCTTCCTTCAAAGAGGCGATGGCCGAATTCCTTCCCGTTCCTTGTCCCCAGTCCCATCCCGCCTCTAATGACCTCGACATCGATGTTTATGAAGCTGCACTCACAAACGCCCTCTAAATGTTTTTCTTGTTTTTAAGAAGTTGTACTCGCCCTTCCTCTTTGAGATTTTTTTGTAACTGCTTTAGGTCTCTTTTTAACATCGAGGTCTTTTAGAGACGGGAAAGGATGGGGGGCAAAGATGGGAGCAAGGAATGGGAAGGAATTCGGCCATGGCATTTTGAAGGAAGCATCCCGGCATTTGCCTGGAGTGATTTGGGGAAACCATGGAAAACCCAAATCTGGATGCCCGGACGGGGATTCGAACCGCCGTCCTCCCGAATGCGAGGCGAGAACGCTAACCTCTTTGAGATATTTCATTGGCGGATCCAGGACTTTGGTCTCGGGGGAGGGCTTTACGGTTTATGGGTCGCGATTCCTGTACAATAACATCTTGTCTGCGCGGAGTAGTGGTATTGTGTGTAGGATTTTAATGTAATTTTCATCGTTATGTTTGTGTGAGCAGTGCATTGTTATTGGTTTGTGTGAATTTTGGTGGAGATTTTAATTTTGTATGAGATATTTGGTATTGTTTTTGTGGCGTAATTTGTCGGTTGGTTAGTGAATCTATTGACAATGTGGTATTTATGTCGCATCGTTCTTACATTGGTCGGATTGCAGATCTGTTGTTTACTTTGACGGAGTGTAGGTAGTTGGCTTGTTACTGTGGCATTTGTGGTATTCTGATTTGTTGGCGTTGATATTGAAGCTTTTATGAGTGGTTTTGCATCATATCTTTGAGGTGGAGCTGTTTGTCAGTTTAGGCTGGATCTAGTGAAAGTGTATATTTGCAGTTTATGTTTATTGGTGTGTGGTTTCGGTGTTGTGTTTATAATTTATAATGAACGATGATGGGGAATTATACTGGTGAATTTGTTCATTTAAGTGTTATGTGGTTTATGGTGGTTAATGAGAAATTCTCGGTTTAGGTGGTGTGGTAATTGTAGTTTTGTATGGTTGTTTTATTGGTTTATAGTTGTTCTTGTTGTTGGTGCTTAAGGGCGCGTCGACGACGGGGTCATTTGCGCCCAGGTTTATGGTTACTTGGCTACTGTTTTCGCTGTAGTTCGATTTGGTTTAAAAAGTTACGTATGATGTTGTTCGTTGTTAAGTGTATTTGTTTTTCTCTGTCGGTGTTTGGGGAGGCGTTTTATTTCTCGAGTTTGTGTTGGTACATAAGTTTTCCGGCGGAAGACAGTTTATAAGTGTGTTGGTGTATAATTTGTAGTGGCTGTATCTATTTTTTGTGTTGAAGGTATTGGGAAGTCTTTTTATAATAGTTCGTTGATTGTTATTATTTTTTCCATTTTGTCGTTGTATATTCTGATTTTGATTAATGTTTTATCGATTCATTGCATGTGATGTAATTGGCTTACAATGGTCGGTGTTTTGGGAAGATAGTGATATCGTGTTGTAGAGTTGGACTGATGCGGTTAATTGGAGATGTTGTTATCATGGTATCAGTTTTAAAATGTGTTTTGACTAGCGATTCTTGTTTTCGATATGGTGGTATCGTGTTGTACAGTCGGATGGATGGGGTTTATTGGAGATGACGATACCAGTATTTGTCGGTCCCGTTAGTTACATTTGTTGCTGAGCGGGCTGGTGTTTACGCCATAGGCGCCATGTTATGACGTAACAGTTTAGCGTAGTGGAATGAAAGTCTAGCTGTATCGCGTTCTCCAGTAATCCCGGGTTATAGTCTCCTCGGATAGTTGGATAATGTGAGCTGAAATAAGAGGGGTGGGGGGGACAGATTGGCGCCCTTAAACCATCAGTAGAGGAAAAAAAAGTGTACAAAATTACGATGTCGGTGAAGGGGGGGGGGGCTTGATCCCCCTAACCCCTCCCCCCTTCCCCTGAATCCGCCACTGTTTCATTTAGACTATATTTTACTATACGTATGTGTTTTATTTTGTGATCAACACGGTGTTTTTCCTCGTTCCATAACCGGTCTAATGGCTTGTGTGTCATGTATATAGAAATGTTTTCGTCCATAAATATTTCTAACTGCCGCAGGTTCTTGCATTATGAGTCTGTTGCTTCGTATGGGTGAGTGATCGATCTCCTTCCAGCCATATTTTTCTTCCTTTCCCGAAATCAATTGATGCAAGTACCGCGACAGGGGAATAATGAATAACCTACCGAAAACGTTAAAAGAATTTAAAGTTAAAATTTGTAGAGGGCAAATGTAGGCGAGTGTAGCATAGGGGGAAGTTGCCACCGGAGCTAGGGATTGCAATCCAGCAAAGCGGGATCCCGCATCATTAGACAGTCTAGCGGATCCCGCACAAAATTAAGCGGATCCGCAATCCGCAAAATCCAGCGGAAACGCGTGTCAGTGCGTGACTCGCTGCCCCATTTGGTCTCTATCGGATGTTTTGCACTGTCTGCCTGTACCAGAGCAGTTGGCATTTGACTCATGTGAACAAGCGTTTGTTTTTGTCAACCTTCGTCATTAGTAAGTAAATAAATACAGTTTTACGTATTCATCAAAACTTAGGTTTCTTTCGAGTACACATTTCTGTAATTTGAGTTATGGTGCGTATTTAGTACGATTTTCTAACTATATAATTATTTTTTAAATGTCGCACACGTTATCTGAACACCATACTTCGACGGCTGCCTCCGCCGTCTTCCTCACGTGTGTAATTTCGTGTGTTTGCAATGAAATCCGGAGATACAACCTATGAGGACTTCATTGCAATCATTCGCGGAGAAAGTCTCCTTTCTTACTAAAAAATAATAATTTCCACTCTAAAAACCTCGTTACGCCACATAAGTAAATATGTAATACTCGACAGTTTAAGTGTTGGTGAGTAGTTTCTTTTAATAACATTGAATCAACTGTAATATCAATCAGGGAATCAGTAGATATAATAATGAATCACGCAAAAAAAGGGCCAAGTCTCGTGCTTGTGCAGTGACAAAAAGTTATGAGATCTTGTTCTGAGCCAAGTCTACACTTTACAGAGTATATTCACTTCACTTTGTGAAATGGAATGCTTTTCTCGGTGTTATGGAACGTTTATTTAGAATTAAAAAAAAAAAAAAAAAACTCTGGTAACTTGGCCATTTAGCAAACCATATTTTTAAACTTATATGATGTATTGTAAGGCACATAATATGACCTAAAACTCAATACTTTCCATTTTTTATTATTTATTTAAATTTGGTTTAGTTTAAAAAACAAAAATGTAAGACTTCGAAATACACTTAAGACACGCTAAAAAGTTTTAATTTCATTTTGTCAATCAAAATATTGTTAACTGGTAATTTTTTTCATTTAACATCAAAAATTACTTATTAATTTAATTATTATTTAATTTATTAACGTTTTAAGTAACTGTGTTTTAAATATATGCGTTAAAAAACTGTTTGTACCAATCCCGCACGGATCCCGCGGGATTGAAAACACTGCGGGATTGCAATCCTTAACCGGAGCCTGTGCTCCATTGGAATCAAATATCTTCTGGCTATATCGACTCTCGTGTCCTCGACGTCCAAGAAGCAGATAACCGTGCCGAAAATCAGTCTCATGAGGAAACAGTAAAGACGTCTGATGTAATATCTTTCCAATTCCCGTCATGTTGTTATTGCGACCTCAGTACATTGGAGGAAATTTTTAATGTGTTTGTGTTTAAGGATTGCAATCCCGCAACGTTTTCAATCCCGCGGGATTGGCGCAAACAGTTTTTTAACGCTTATATTTAAAACATAGTTACTTAAAACGTTAATAAAATAAATAATAATTAAATAAATAAATCAATTTTAATATTAAATAATAAAATTAATAATTAACAATATTTTAATTGGTAAAATAACATTAAAATTTTTAGCATGTCTTAAGTACATTTCGAGGTTATACATTATATTTTTTAACCTAAACCAATTTTTAATAAATAATAAAAAATGGAAAATATTCAGTGTTAAGTTATATTATGTGCCTTACAATACATCACATAAATGTAAAAACATGGTATGCGTAATGGCCAAGTTAACGGAGTTTTTTTTTTTTTTTTTTTTTTTTATTTTTTTTTTTTTTTTTTAATTCTAAATAAACGTTCCATAACACCGAGAGAAAACATTCCATTTCACAAAGTGAAGTGAATATACTCTGTAAAGTGTAGACTTGGCTCAGAACAAGATCTCATAACTTTTTGCCACTGCACAAGCACGAGACTTGGCCTTTTTTTTCCCGTGATTCATTATTATATCTCCTGATTCCTTGATTGATATTACAGTTGATTCAATGTTATTAAAAGAAACTACTCACCAACACGTAAACTGACAAGTATTTCAGTTTTACTATTGTGGCGTAACGACTTTTATACAGTGGAAATTATTACTTTTTAGTAGTGTTGCCCAAAATCGGTCTTGGTCTTGCAGTCTTGGTCTTCCATTTTTGCAAGACCAAGACCAGGTGTATTGATGCAAGACCAAGACCAAGACTGGCCAAGTCTCGTCTCTTCTTTGCATTTTTGCAAGACCAAGACCAGGTGTATTGATGCAAGACCAAGACCAAGACTAGCCAAGTCTCGTCTTGTTCTTGCATTTGGGCAACACTACTTTTTAGTAAGAAAGGAGACTTTCTCGGCGAATGATTGCAGTGAAGTCCTCATTAGTTGTATCTCCGGACTTCATTGTAACAACACGTGAGGGAGACGGCGGAGGCAGTCGTCGAAGTGTGGTGTTCCTACAACACAATTCGTCGATACACCCGTGAAAACTTAATTATAACTTTTTTTTGTCTTTAGTCAAAATAATAACAAGGAGAAGAGGTATTAATCGATAGCCTGAGCGGCACATGTAAGCAGGTGGCTTTCGTCAAAGAAACGCATTGAGGCAGTGGCCAAAACAACAATACGTCAAAGGATATACAATTGTCTTTTGATAGCTGCTAAATAAATAGGTATGCGATTGAAATTACGATAACATTAGTTTCCTATCAACGAATAATCAAATTTTCAGCCGCAAAAAAGGAAATTTTCACAATAACTTTATCTGCAAATACAGAAAATGGGAATAATGAAACCGTGAATAAAAAGCTGTAACTTTGTAGTTCAGATAACGTTTGGGACACAAAATATAATTACATAGTTACAAAATCGTACTAAATACGCAACGTAACTCATATTACAGAAATGTGTACTCGAAAATGAGTACGTGAAAGTGTATCTATTTACTTACGAATGATGAAGGTTGACTAAAACAAACGCTTGTTCACATGAGTCAAATCCCAACTGGAAGGGTACAGGCAAACAGTGCAGTACATCCGATAGAGACCGAGTGGGGCAGCGAGTCACGCACTGACACGCGTTTTATCCGCATTTTGCGGATTGCGGATCCGCTTAATTTTGTGCGGGATCCGCCAGACTGTCTAATGATGCGGGATCCCGCTTTGCTGGATTGCAATCCCTATTTGTGTTGTTATGATCCCAGTGATGTTGCCCAAAGAATTCAACCTTCCCAAAAATTAATTTGTTTAAAATCATTAGCGCTGGGTAAATTAAGTTTTTCCCGACGTAAGGCTGACAAGAATTCTTCTCGGGTATCCTGCAGGATAATTTCTTGTTTCCACAACGTTTCGGCAGCAACTTCCGCTGCCTTCATCAGGTGAGATATCATATAGGGACACAGCACGTTGTCATTAGTCGTATTGAATCATATCTAATGCTTTTTATGGAAAACTCGGCTACAGATTGCTATTTCACTGGCTCACACAATTTAAATCTTAAAGGACTTTTGTTTTTGCGTACAATTCCCAGATTTGCCTTGAGAATGTCGTTGCGACCGTTTTTCTACTTGTTTCCAAAAAGTGGTAGACGTTAAAAAAAAAAAGCGATTGAAAAGTTACGCTTCTGAAGCTATTTTCGATGATCGGTTCGCCATCTCGTATCGGAAGTGTGTTGGAAGGCGTAATTGACACCTACTGAACAAATCTTCATTTTTCTTTTATTTCATCTTTGATATGTGGCAAACAGTATGTTATGGATACTGAGATACTTAAACCTTTTTCCATTCGCTGCTGATGAAGCACTGTGTGTGGGCTTTAGTAGACCAGGTTTCAGCGAGGGACATGGAGGGGGGGGGGGGCTACTGCCCCCAGGCCCCCTAGAAACAAATCAAGTAGCCTGCAGTGTGCTTCGGCGAGTGAAGAACTGGCTCAGGAGTAGTGATGTTCCGATACAAGTAAATACGAGTAAGTACTCGATACTTTGTTTCGATACCGAGTACTTATCGTATTCGAATTAATTCATTCGATACTTACTCGGTATCGGAAGAAAAGTACTAGTATGGAATCGAAAGTATCGAAATGCACCCAGTGATAAATTCTCAGTCACGCCTGCCAAATTAATTTTCCGCTTATGTCAAGTTGGTAGCATTGAAAATGAAAAAAATCAGTCTTAAAATATGCAGTCTAATCTCAAAGATTTTATTTTAGGTCCCTATTTGATTGTAATAAAGTTGTACTTGGCGCGCATTTCGCTATGCCTGGTCAATGGTCGCTCCCGCGCAGTCCCACACAAAAACTAAAAGGTATGGTTCATAAGCAACTAAGTAGCCCATGTGAATCGGAAGAAGAAGCTGCCTCAGCTAGCGTTTCACAGGAATATCACTCCTAGGAACATCACAAAGAAAAAGAAAACGCACCGTAGTGACAAAGTCTCTCTCTACTTGTCAAACACTGTAATGTCTCTAAAAAGCAATCCATTTACAGAATAGGATGGAATGAAACTTATATTTCCTTGTCTGTTTAAATACGCACAACAGTATCTTATTGTTGTAGCAACGTCAGTATTGAGTGAACGTTTGTTTTATAATTCGGGTGAAACAATGACAAACAAAAGATACAAACTGTCCTAAAATATTTGGAACAGTTCCTTTTTAGGGAAACCTTCCAAAAGCGGACTTTTACTGTTTAAAAGCGTTAAAACTATAATAAATAAATATTTAAAGATAATATAAAACCTTCAAAGTTTGCTTTATTATAATTTTAATAAATAAATAAAATTGTTTACTGAGTGTTATTTGATTTTATTGCACTATGCAAATAAAATAAATAATTTAGCAACATATCACATACATTTTTATATTTCGACATTAATTTCAAAAAAAACTATCGATATGAGTAAGTATCGATACTTTTGCAGTACTCATATGAGTAAGTATCGTAAGACAATTTGAGTACTACTCATTTAAGTAGGTGTCGATACTTTGATGGTATCGGAACATCACTACACAGGAGCACTATGGGAGAGGAAAGATTATGCCTGATGAGTGTGCATCGAAATTTCGTGAAAGAACACCGTGAGATATTGACAAACAAAGTTATTGAAAAGTTTTCTGAGAATCCGAGACGATTAATGTTTACATAAAAAACTATAATTGAGTTACGATCTTAATTAACTACCATAGTAGGTCCTTGGATTACTATGTTAATCAATAATAAAATAGTTTGCTCAATAGGTTTGAGTTTCATTTCGTAAGAAATCGTCAATATCCCACTTCCTCGGAAAAAAAAAAAAAAAAAATAAGAGTTGCGACTCCCCTAGTTCAGATCTTGCCTCCCTCTAGTTCTGATCCTGGGTACGCCCCTGATGTGTATCGCTAAAAATGTCTAAAGAGAAAGTGTAGCATAAATTACTATCGCAATTAATTTCATTATACGCCTTACTAAACCACGAGCAGTAACAGTTACTTTATCGCGACGTAAGCTTGACCAGCAATATTAACAAAAATTGTCTTAGAATTGTAGAGAATTATGGACTTTACGCTGTACACCATAAGTTCCAATGATTTAGGATATTTTTTTTAATTACGTTACTTCAATGATTGTTACATGACGACATAGTTCATGCGACTGAATGTAGGTTCAGATGTACTCATATTCGGGTTCATTTAGTATCGCGATCTGAAATAATAAGTCAAGTTTATTTCGCCATTCATAACGTCACTAAAATGCAATAGGCCCTATAGTGAATGTATTGATGAGAGGCTAATAGCTTTCATTTTCTAACGTCAATATTAGCCGAATTTGTGACTTGGTTGAAATACAGCCTGGGCCAGAATGAGAACTGAAACATTGAGTTACTAATGTTTTCCCGAGCATACAACTAAATATGAAAAACGAAAACTGGTTATGTGAGATGGCCTATACTTGCCCTGAAAAATGACTGTGTTGCTAAACTAAATAAAAAAATATCAGAGGAAATAGCCGGAGAAGTGACAACATACTCTTCCATCGATACAGTAATGTCCACTGACGATGGTGTTACCTACCCCGTCGAGATTTTAAACTCCTTCGAGTTATCTGGGGTGCCGTCTCACAAACTCGTGCTTAGGGGCATTACGTGAGGTGTCTTTCTGGATTTCCCGACCCCTGGTGAGATCTGGAAACTTTTTGAGGCTTTTTTTTTAAGGTCTCACTCCTCAAAATCCACTTTTCGACGAAATACCCCCGTAAAATCGACATTGACGCAATTTGTAGACTTTTTTTTGTTAGCTCTACAGTCCAAATTTTTTTCACAAAAACCTCACGTGAGAGTTCCGTATACCCCCCCTCCCTCATTGGTGAGATTGTGCGGGACCCCCCCCCCCCATTTTCACCTCACGTAATTTATGGATGCCCCCTTAAGGTTGGCGCTCCAGTTCTCCTAATGCGTAATCTCCACTCCCATCCCCCCAAAGATTGTGCAATGGCACCACATCACAGAACTAAGAAGAAACATTGCGAAGGCGACAATTCTTAACGGTGCGTCTAAAGGGGAAGCCGTATTAATTCCGCTTATTCCCAGGAATTTTCCCTCTCAATTTAAAAGATTACAGTTCCCATTAAAAATTGTATTTTCAATGATAATAAATCGCAGGGTCAAAGTTCTGGGAATACATTTGGATAATTCCTGCTTTTCCCATGATCAATTATATGCTGCCTGCTCACGGCAATCTAGTGTAAAGAATTTTCGTTTTTTCAGAAAATAACAAATCATACAATATTGTATACACCAATGTATTAAACTGAAAATACTCTTAACACTCTTAACATACAGAATATTTTTATTGTTTTAAAACTTCGATGAAATTTTTATGGAACATAAATAATTTTTTGTTATTTTATTGCAATATTTAATACTACCATTACTAATAAAAATAGCTGTAAAATAAATTGTAAGGTCGTATTGACCTGGTGACAAGGCTTCTTTACGTCTGTGCAATCAGGCCCTTTCGTAGCCACTTAACTAACCCAGTAATCCTTCCGGACATAGAGGACCCGCAGTTCAACGTGGAATCAGAACCACGTGAGTATTCTGGCCTACTTCACATCACACGACAACCTGTGCCAGAGGTGAAGGTCGAGCTGAGGATCTATGAAAATCATCGCCAAGACTGGGATTCAAGCTGGGGACTTTTCCATCTCCAGTTGGACGCCCTAACCACTGAGCGTCGAGACCTCTCAAGAAAATCTTATATTACTACACTCTTCAACGCGGACGAAGTCGCGGGTAACTGCTAGTAAATAATAATAAAAAAAATCGAGATAAGGGGACATCCATAAATTACGTGAGGTGTTTTTCCGGATTTTCGGACCCCCCCCCCTCTGGTGAGATTTTGGTGAGATCTGGCCGGACCCTCCCCCCCCCTCTGGTGAGATCTGGTCCCGTAATACCCCCCCCCCCCCGTACATGTCATCTTCGCGACATTTTGAGACCTTTTTTTTATTGAGGTCTCACCCTCACTTTTCGGCGAAATACCGTCCTAAAATCAACTTACGCGTCATTTAGACCTTTTTTTTTTTTTTTTTAGCTCTACAGTCCTGCCCAATTTTAAAAAATCTCACGTGAGATTTCCGTTGACCCCCCCCCCCCCTCCCTCGGTGATATTTGGTGAGATTTCGCTCGCCCCCCCCCCCTTATTTTACCTCGCGTAATTTATGGATGCCCCCTAACCAGTCAGCCATCTTGTCGCGAACCCACTACGTTCAACAAAGTACGCGTATACAGAAACAGTACATTTATTTATTATGTTTGAAAACATATGTTTCATTAATTATATATTTTGCCTAAGGGGGCATCCACAAATTACGTGAGGTGTTTTTCCGGATTTCCTGACCATCCCCCCTCCCCCCTGGTGAGATTTCGTGAGATCTGGCCGGATCCCCCCCTCTCTGTGGTGAGATCTGGTCCGTGAGAACCCCCCCCCCCCCCCGAGCTTTATTTTTTTAGGTCACAGAATCACTTTTTGACGCCTAAAATCGACTTTGGCACAAATGGTAGACCTTTTTTTAGCTCTAGTGTCCAAAAATTTTTCGCAAAATCTCACGTGAGATTTCCGTAGCCCCCTCCCCCTTGGTGAGATCTGATGAGATTTCGCCGGACCCCCCCCCCCTATTTCACCTCACGTAATTAATGGATGTCCCCCTAGTAAGAAACTCTGTGACTAGCTCTTTGAGATTATTTGGAATTTTATACAGCATCTTTACAGTCTGTATTTTAATTATATTATACAGGGCGTTCCCCGGGAAACGCTACCCTCCCAGTCTGTTGCCGTCGGCAACTTGCTCGGTCAGTGGAGTCAGCAACTCCCGCCACACGGCACCGTGAATCACCGCACTGTTTAACACCTCCGCTGCCCCAACAGTGCAGTGCAGTGACCCTTACATTGTTAAGAACGGTTTCTTTGCATTGTAGCTAGTTTGTGACTTCAGTCTCTTATTAATCAGTGTTGTGAATAAACGTTTCTTTGCGGTTTGGCTGGTTTGGGGCTTCATACTCTTACTAATCTGTACCGTGTTTGAGTGTGAGTAAAATTATGGTACGTTACAGTTTGCAACAAAGAATATTTCTCTACGATACATATGTGAAGAAGAAGTCGTTTAAAAAGTGTCGCAGTAAATTTCGTCGCGAATTTCCTGGCGCTTTACTGCCAGCTAAATCAACAATTCTGCGTCTGGTTAAAAAAGTAAGAGAAACGGGTTCATTTTTTAACAAAAAGAGACTGTCGGTCAACCGTATTCTCACAGAGGAGAAAATTGACGATATCGCTTTTCGACTAGAACAGTCGCCCAAAAAATCATTAAGTCAGTTAGGGCAGCGTGTGTCTCGAAATATGTTCAGAAGATGTGAAATGTGCATTACCCAAGAGGGTCAACACTTCCAGCATCTTTTATAAGGTAAGCTAATGAATTACGTCACATTTAAATGCTTAGCACATACAAGTTTATGAAGCGTAATTATTATGAAATAGTCCGCGGCCGACGGTCGAACAATGCCGGAAGCTGACCGCTCGCTCGCCGGGAGCAGTTTCTTCCTTGTAGCGCTAACAGTGGGTAGCGTTTCCCGGCGAACGCCCTGTACATTGATATCATTCTGTATTAATAAAAAATATCGAAACTAACCAAAAACAGAAGAAACACAAGTGCGAAGCGATTGATGTTTATTTCATTGTGATTGCGTTCAGAAACGCGATAATCTTTAAATCCGGTATAGTGTGCGAAAGACTTTCAGTGATGGTTTGTGAAGACTGCGTTTGAATATCAGTGAGGCGATACCGCGAGTCTGGTAAACAAAGTATTTTAATGTACTTTATTAGTTTCGAAGATTATAAATTACGCCTACGCAACTCACTTTTACGGAAATTTTTGAACGTTGATTCTGTGAAACAACCGCGTGAAAACGTTAAGAAAGTAGGAACGTGTCCGTTACACGGCAAAGTGTGAACCAACTAACGACTGCAACACGGCGAAACCACAAACACGATGGAAGTAACAAAACCATTGCGAGAGGCGCCAACTCCAAATAGTAATTAATTTTTCAATCGTGTTTTATAGTAAAACTAGCTAGTACCCACGACTTCGTTCGTGATTGTAAAGAATTCATATTGACAGCTGTAGACATCTAACCACCATAGTGCACGATGGGAGACTCGATGCTATTACCACACACAAATACCAGTCTTCTGCGCTATGTAGTTCCGGCAGCAAAGTAAAATTTACGGATATACACAAGTCTTTGGATGAAATACGAAAATATTCATGATCGACCAATTTCAAACACCATATCTCACACTCCCACAGTTACCGAATTTCGGCCACCGTTGTGATCGATGGGAGACTCTGTGTTACTACCACACACAAACGCCAGTGATCTGCGATTGATAGTTTTCACTTAAAAGTGATACACCATGACACATGCGTCTTTAGCAGAAATATGAAATTGCCGCAGGTCGACCATTTTCATCCCCCATATCTTCCACACCCCCATAGCTACAGACATCTAGCAACCATAGTGCACGACAACAGACACGATTCTACTACCACACATAAACACCAATGCTCTATGCTATGTAGTCGTGGCAGAAAAGTGAAATCTGCGGAGACACATGCCTTTCGTCGAAATACGAAAATATCCTTGGTCGGCCACTTACAACCACCATATCTCCCACACAACCACAGTTTCTGAAATTCGGCCGCTGTTGTGATCGAAAGGTGACTCTGTGTTACTACCACACACAAACGCCAGGGATCTGTGATCGATAGTTTTCGCTGAAAAGTGATACACCATGACACTTTTGTGTTTGGCAGAAATATGAAATTGCCTCAGGACGACATCTTCCAACACCCATATCTCCCACACCCCCATAGCTACCGAAATCTAACAACCACAATGCACTACATGAGATACGATTCTACTACCAAACACAAACACCAATGCTCTATGCTATGTAGTTGTGGCAGAAAAGTGACATTGCGGAGACAGTCGAAATACGAAAATATCCTTGGTCGGCCACTTACAACCACCATTTCTGCCACAGTTTCTGAAATTCGGCCGCTGTTGTGATCGAAAGGTGACTCTGTGCTACTACTACACACAAACGCCAGTTATCTGTGATCTATAGTTTTCGCTGAAAAGTGATACACCATGACACTTTTGTCTTTGGCAGAAGTATGAAATTGCCACAGGTCGACCACTTTCAACCCCCATTTCTCCCACACCCCCATAGCTACCGACATCTAACAACCATAGTGCACTACATGAGATACGATTCTACTACCAAACACAAACACCAATGCTCTATGCTATGTAGTTGTGGCAGAAAAGTGACATATGCGGAGACAGTCGAAATACGAAAATATCCTTGGTCGGCCACTTAAAACCACCATATCTACCACAGTACCACAGTTTCTGAAATTCGGCCGCGGTTGTGATCGAAAGGTGACTCTGTGCTACTACTACACACAAACGCCAGTTATCTGTGATCTATAGTTTTCGCGGAAAAGTGATACACCATGACACTTTTGTCTTTGGCAGAAGTGTGAAATTGCCACAGGTCGACCACTTTCAACCCCCATATCTCCCACACCCCCATAGCTACCGACATCTAACAACCATAGTGCATGACAGGAAAGACGATTCTACTACCACACACAAACACCAAAGGTCTATGTTATGTAGTTGTGGCAGGAAAGAAAAGTATACGGAGATACCAATTTTTGGTCGAAATATGAAAACTCCCTGCTCTGACCAACTTTAATCATTATATCTCCCACATCCCCACAGCTATCGGCATTCGGCCAACGTTGTGCACGACAGGAAAGTCCATGCTACTTCCACCCACAAACATCAGTCATCTGTGCTAGGTAGTGGTGGCTGAAAAGTGAAATATAGGAAAAAACACATCTATTTTTATATATATATAAGATTACATTTAATATTATTTACTGATGAGTTAAGTAATTTTGATATCGTTAATCTTACTTTCATACGAATGCGACATTGAATAAATCTAAATGAGAGATTTTATTCAGGCACTTATTAGTATTAATTTATACTTTACTATGAATTAGTCAACTTTTACTGTTGTAACAAATCTTATATATAAAAATCAATGTTTGTTTGTTCGTCTTCTATGCATTCCTATAACATTTATCAGATTGCAATGAAACTTTGGAGAGTTTTCGAGTGTGCGTCTGCGAAGGTTACTGTGAAAAAAAAATTCCAAAAAGTCACCCCCTATTCCCCATAATTTAGGCAATACCACATTTTCTATCCGATTTAGATAAGAATTTGTACACTTATACTTTAAAACAAACATAAAAATACTGCCTACGTACGGTTTCCGAATATTAATCCCCTCGCCCCCTTTCCACCCCCATAATTTTTCACCCCATAATTTAGGCAATACCACATTTTTTATCTGATTTAGAAATGGTACACTTATACTTTAAAACAAACAGAAAAATACTGCCTACGTATGGTTTCCGAATATTCATCCCCTCTCCCCCTTTCCAACCCCATTACGTTTTTACCCTATAGTTTAGGCAAACCACATATAACCACATTTTTTATCCGATTTAGATAAGAATTTATACACTTATACTTTGAAACAAACAGAAAAATACTGCCTCCATATGTTTTCCAAAGCGCATCCCCTCTCACCCTTTCCAACTGAAAATGAATGAAACAGCAGTTTAAAATTTATATGTAAATATTTTTTCATTTAATCTATGTGCCTACTCAAGTCCAGCAATAGTGAAGCATTGCCGGGTCAGCTAGTAGTAAGGATAAAATATAAACTTTTTCTCGTCTAAGGCCGCCTCTGTTCTGAGTTTTAGCTAAAGCTGTAGGGGACTGTGCCCTTTTTAAGTTAAGAGCTGCTGGTGAGGGGATAGACATGCTCAACGGGATACAAATTGTCGAACCACTAAGTTTGTTACTGATGAAAAAAGTAATAGAATTTGCAAACAGAAATAATTGTAGGGTTATAGTATTGGTCTTTTCCCTATGGCTACAAATATAGAAGAGGTGTATTCATACTGGTAAGCAAATACTATGACAGTTCACCGGTGTTTATTGAATTTATCCATCAGTTACTTGTCGTAGATTTGTCTTAATGAAAAAGAAAAATCGTAGGCTGGCTGCTTACCATAGTGGAACAATGTGGGAGACTCTTGGGGAGAAATTAAATTCAGAGTTCAGAGGTGAAAATAGAATGGTCATTATTGGAGGGGATTTAAATTTACCAGGTTCCAGCTGGGCAGGAAATGAGATTAATGACACAAGGGAAGGGAGAGTTGCAAATGCCTTAGTAATGGTAGAGCTAAACGCAAGCGAGCCAAACGTGTTGGATATCTTTCTAATAAAGCCCAATGACAACCTAGTTGGGTGTCAAGTAACTGAAGGAATAAATGGCCATAAAGCAGTTCTGATGGATATTAGAGGATCCAGTAAAGCAGTGGCCAAAGTAAAAGGGGGAAACACACTGATCAGCCAGAACATTATGACCACCTACCTAATAGCCGGTATGTCCGCCTTTGGCACGTATAACAGCGGCGACGCGTCTTGGCATGGAAGCAATGAGGTCTTGGTAGGTCGCTGGAGGGAGTTGGCACCACATCTGTACGCACAAGTCGCATAATTCCCGTAAATTCCTGGGAGGGGGAGATGAGCTGTGACGCCACGTTCAAATCACCTCCCAGATGTGTTAGATCGGGTTCAGATCTGGCGAGTTGGGGGGGGGGGGGCAGCACATTAGTTGCAACTCGCCACTGTGTTTCTCGAACCACTCAGTCCTGGCCTTGTGACATGGCGCATTATCGTGTTGAAAAATGCCACTGCCATTTAGAAACATGGCCCCCATGAAGGGGAGTACGTGGTCTGCAACCAGTGTATGATACTTATTGGCCGTCATGGTGCCTCGCACGAGCTCCACTGGACCCACGGATGCCCACATGAATGTTCCCCAGAGCATAATTGAGCCGCCGCCAGCTTGTCTCCGCCCCGCAGTACAGGTGTCAAGAAGCTGTTCCCCTGGAAAACGAAGGATTCGCACCCTCCCATCGGTACGATGAAGGTATCGGCATTCATCAGACCAGGCAACGCTTTGCCACTGCGCCAACGTCCAGTGACGATGTCACGTGCCCATTTCAGTCGTAGTTGCCGATGTCGTGGTGTAAACTTGGCACATGCATGGGTCGTCGGCTGCGGAGTGTTTGGTGCACTGTGTTCAGACACACTTGTACTCTGTCCAGTATTAAAGTCTGATGTTAGTTCCGCCACAGTTCGCCGCCTGTCCTGTTTTACCAGTCTGCCCAGCCTACGACGTCCGACATCTGTAATGAGGGGTGGCCGCCCAACCCCTCTACCTTTGGACGTGGTTTCACCTTGGTTTCGCCACTTGTTGAAGACACTCACCACAGCACTCCTCGATCACCCGACAAGTCGTGCAGTTTCCGAAATGCTCGTGCCGAGCCTCCGGGCCATCACAATCTGCCCTCCGTCAAACTGGGATAGATCGCGCGCCTTCCCCATTCTAAACAGGAATAGCACGCTCACTGATACTGCATGCACCGTGCGTGTGTCTGACCAGCAGTCATTCCTCCCACGGGTGTGATGACGTTGGGAGTTTCCCCACTATCAGCAGGAACTTGCATCTCATCATACAATTTATGAGGAATAACGTCGGATATACACGAGTTCTGTACGCTCAATTTTTTTTGTGGTGTCCTACAAGGGCTCACTAATTCTCACTAATCCTTGAATGGAGATCCATAGTCGCCAAAGCTGGATATTCGTCGATAATAGAGCGTAGTAGACGACTTTTTCACTGTGGTCCAAGTTGAGATCCGTATCCGTATTCGCGGATCTAGACACTAATGATCCGTATCTGTATCCGTATCCGCGGATATTCATTTTTAACGATCCGGCACATCACTAGTTATAATGTATTGAAAAGGAAATTACGCCAGTTTCCTGAATTATTATGTATAAACGATTATGTAACCCCAGATTCGGTAACCACCTCAACAAACAAAAACAATTTAAAGATATTTATAAACGTTTCTCGGGAAACAAACCGAGTATTATTATTATTATTGATGCATGGATTCCTGTTATTGAGGCTGCTGGTCACCAACGCTCTGCTTTTTGTGTTCCGCGGACATCTAATGACATCTGAGATGCTGCTAGGCAACATAACGTCTGTCGTTGCCATGGCAGTTTACAAACAACACGATTAAGGCTTACAACTGCACCTGAAGATGGCGACGGAGAATATTGTCGCCGAAATATTGTGCATCAATAATAATATTACTCGGTTTGTTTCGCGAGAAACGTTTATAAATAAACAACGCCAAGAAAAATTGCATTCATTTACAATTTAAAGATATTTTGAAATTGGAGGTGAATGACTGGATGGAAAATCATTGTACCGCAAAAATTGAAGCTGATACAACTTGAGAAGAAGTGTTAGAAATCGGATATGACGAAGAAAGTAAACATAAACTCGATTATGATGGATCTGAAAACTTGTGGCAAACTAATAATTTAAAAAAACGCGTCATATCTAAAGTATGACAACTGATATTCAGTTTAATGGAACCTTTTTCTATTTCATCTCATGTACCCAGGCTTGAGTGCTGTAAATCATATTATCACCAAAGAAAGAAACCGCCTGAATATTTTTGAAAGAGGAGACCTTCATTTATTCCTTACAAAAATTGACCTAGATATCCAGTTCTTATTTTGGAGCAGCAGCCTTAGAAATCTCATTAACAAATTAAATAATAAAATGTAATTTCACCAAACTTTATGCTTTTATAGGCGCAAAGTACAGGGTGTCCCAGAATTATCTTCACAACTTTAACATTGAATAAATTATGTTTGGAACGAGATATCACAATGCAGTTTTTTTGCATGTTCAGAGTATCTGTCAAAGTTTTTTCTGTTTCATTTCAGGTGCGGTTTGGTGACAAGTAGGTAGTTACATCACATTTATTGAAAATGTACACCCCACAGGAAAAAGCTCAGTGTGTTTCCTGGTATATATGTGTTGTGTGTGTTTATGTCGTGTTCTCTTCTCAGATAAGGCGACCTTTCACGTGTCTGGGTTACTTAACAGGCACAACGATCGAACTTGGGGTTCTGAACCTTGGCATGAATTTAGAAAGATAGAGCGCGACAGCCCAAGGGTTAATGTGTGGTGTGGTGCTTTGCACAACCAAATCATTGGCCCCTTCTTCTTTGCTCAGAAGACAATCGCAGGCCCAGTTTACTTGGATATGCTAACAGAATTTGTTGTTCCCCAAATGTAAGTCCTTCAACCAACAGTCATCTTCCAACAGGATCGTGCACCTCCACATTGGGCTCATGATGTCTGTGATTTTCTAGATAAACAATTTCCTGGTCGGTGGATAGGAAGAGGGGGTCCAATTGACTGGCCACCTCGTTCACCTAACATAACCCCCTTGGATTTCTTTCTTTTGGGATATGTAAAAGACATCGTGTATCAAACCCCGGTTAGAAATTTGGCAGATCTCAGGCAGAGGAGTTCTGCAGCAATTACGACAATTGATCAAGGGATGCTCCAAAGAACTTGGCAAGAAATTGAATATCGCTTCGATATTGTACGGGTAACTAATGGCGCACACGTTGAAGTGTTCTAGAGACAGAAACAAAACTTTGAGGGATCTCTTCAAAATGCAAAAAAAAAAAAAACTGCATTGTGATATCTCGTTCTAAGCATAAGTTATTCAATGTCAAAGTTGTAAAGATAATTCTGGGACACCCTGTACAAATAAAAAGACAGATTTAGCTACAGTAAGTCGTTTTATAAAGACTTATTCTGCCAAACGTAGCGAAAGGCAGACATGAAGTATTTGGTAAATGATGATTATTATTATTATGGGCTTTATCTTGCTGTGCGTCTGGTTCTTAAGTTATACAGGGTGGGGCATTTAATATGTTTTCTGGAAATATTTCCGAAAGAAAGCATTTTAACAAACAATAACCTATATAAAAAATAATCGTACAGTAGGGGGCTACAATTATGTGATATTGGTTTTTTCGCAGGTGGCGCTGTTGTCGTTACAACAAGGTCAACTTAATGTTTTTAAATGGGAACCCCTATTTTTTTTTGAAGATTCCGATTCCTCATGAAAAAATAAAAGTAGTTTGCTTAACTCACTTTTCTGTTAGCCTCACAGATGGCGCTGTAATCGCGAAAAATGAATATTCGCGTTTTTTGTGTATAATTTTAATTATTGTTTAAATAATTACATGTAATTTTCATTCTGTAAACATGGAAGGTGATTTTAAAGGATAATGACGAAATTGATTTTTTAAATGTTTTTTCTTACTTATTTGCAGCCATGTCTACAGCAGGTGCTCAAAAAGGTGACCATTTACTTCCAGACATTTTCTGACCCTTTGCAGAAATGATGCCTGAACAGCTCGAAGTGTGTCAGAAAATGTCTGGAAGTAAATGGTCACCTTTTTGAGCACCTGCTGTAGACATGGCTGCAAATAAGTAAGAAAAAGCATTTAAAAAATCAATTTCGTCATTATCCTTTAAAATTACCTTCCATGTTTACAGAATGAAAATTACATGTAATTATTTAAACAATAATTAAAATTATACACAAAAAACGCGAATATTCATTTTTCGCGATTACAGCGCCATCTGTGAGGCTAACAGAAAAGTGAGTTAAGCAAACTATTTTTATTTTTTCATGAGGAATCGGAATCTTCAAAAAAAATTAGGGGTTCCCATTTAAAAGAATTAAGTTGACCTTGTTGTAACGACAACAGCGCCACCTGTGAAAAAACCAATATCACATAATTGTAGCCCCTTACTGTACGATTATTTTTTATATAGGTTATTGTTTGTTAAAATGCTTTCTTTCGGAAATATTTCCAGAAAACATATTAAATGCCCCACCCTGTATATTGATACAAAAGTGGGCGTTAGGTCGACTGCCTCTGCTTTAAACCATGTGCTCGCGAGGCGAGGCGAGGCAGCTCTCGTGCTCGTGCTGCCTCGCCTAAGCTCGCGCGAGAGTGTAAACGCATCAGATTATTTAAACAAACTCTGCCGACACACTGGAAGAGTTGTCGCGTTGCGGTTACAACCAACTGTCAACATTAAAGGCCCGGGAACACAGAACGCGACAAGCGACAACGACACGCGATATTGTGTCGCGGCGCGACGTCGCTATAGTTGTAATTCACAGTTTTGAATCGGGACGGTCACACACAAAGCGATCCGTCGCCACGACGAGCGACACAGTTGTACAAAATTACAGAATTGTCGCGCGACACAGCGACATGGCCGATGAAGAAAAATTGATTTCCACCGCATCCGACGGCCACTACTTCAGTTGTACTAAGAGATGCATACGAAAAGATTTCCAGCTCATAAAAATAATTTTTCGCATTCAGAATTGTATTTTTTCTTCTTAGTTTCTCACTTTATGTTTGTTTGTTACACTGTAATTATTTAAAATAAATAATACTTGTATTTGAGCCTATCTTTTTATTGTGAAATACATTGTCAATAATAAATTGTATATTTTATTGTGAATATTTCACTTAGTGACGAAACTCCTGGTTTTAGGGGCATTTCTTAATATTGACCTCCATGCAAATGACAGCTGCCTGCAGGGGGGAAGAGCTGGGAAGTGATAAGATTGAAAATTACTTAGAGGTCAGGGGCTTTGGCCAGGGCGCTAAGATTTTCGGGCCCCGGGTAAAGATTCTTAGCACCCCCTCCTCCTCCTCCTCCCCCCAACAAAATTATTTATATTAAACTTTTAAATTTTAAGGCAAAAAAATCAAATTACACCTTCTTAAGCAAGATTTTTAAAGTTTTATTTTTATTTAATTAGACACTCTGGCAGAGGAGCCCCCTTCGGGAGCCCAGGCCCGGGATACTTTTGCCTCGCTTAACCCCTCCTAGCTCCGGCCCTGGTTTTGGCAGTGTCGTTTTTGTTTTCTTTTTAAGAATATATATTAAATGAACAGAACATACCTGATACTGTCACACAAATGGTTAATCTTTCTATTATACCAATTACTTTTCTCCAGTTCATGGTCCAATTCGATATAGTTGATTTTAACAGATTGTGTATTTTCTCGAAGCATTCTCGAGACATACGAAAATATGTATAAAATCTATCTTCTTGTGATACCAGTCCCCGGCAAAGGCGGTGGTATTCACCAAGGCAATCTCTCCTCTTATTGATGTCAGGAACCCAGACCATTTTTAGTGCGAACAAAATGAGTCTCCTCGTCACTTGACATGTTTTAAGAATTTCCTAGCCCAAGAAAACTTATTAAGAAAGAAATAGAGAAGTACAGATCTCTTCACGAGAGAGGGTCTCACTATACTGGTACCGTATTTGTCGCTATGGAGTTTGTCGCGTCCTGTGTGGCGTGTCGCCGTGACGAGAGAACGACCACTTGCCGCTGTCGCTTGTCGCGTTCTGTGTGCCCAGGCCTTAAAGGCCAGTCACGAGGATAATACCATAACAAACGCATGGTGTCTAATTCATTGTACCTAGTTCTTTGCTAGTGAAATTTACGAACAAAACGCATGCAAAGGTATAAAGTTGAAGCTTCTGTAAAACAGTGCACAGTTTAATTTAAAACTTTGTTCGGATTATGGACGGTCTACTGTAGGTTTCATAATCCTTCACTTCCTTCCGAGAGAGGGATAAGGGAGTAAGGGAGCTGGGTTACTAAACGTCCGTCAGAGCATTGCTCGAATATGGTAGTGTAGTATGGGACGTGCATTTTGGGTATTGTGATGTCACAAAACATTTGAAAAACATAATTAGGAACTTTAAGAGGTAGTATTTAATTAGAATAAGGTTAGGATTAAGTAATTTCAATTAGGTAGCGAGAGTGAGGCGGAGAGTATTTTTTTTAGTCTAAAATTTCAAGTGGCTACAGATACTGTCATGGCGGCTAAGCCATGGGGGGGGGAAGTTCGGACACCTTGCTTCCGCCCAGAGTTTGGCGGGGATAGGACAGTATTGTAGCCACCCTACAAACACAAAAGCTACCTCTCCGGTGGCGTAACATCGGTGGAACTCTGTGTTCCCACCCATTTGGCAGAGATGGTCCTCTCGCCAAATGGGAAAGTAAGAATCCAATGTTGGCAGTACTCCCCTCCCGTAGAGGATCAGCACACCGGAATCCCGTTAGGTGGGTGTTATATAAGCCCTCACAATGGGACGATAGTTTCTCAGTCTTGGTCAGTTCTGCTAGATGTGTTGTTCAGTCTGTGCTCAGTTGGCGATGTGATCGAAGTGATGACTGTCTGCCAAATGATGTAAGACAAATTCTCTCTCTCTCTGTGTACTGTAGGCTCACTCTCGTTACAAGTTATGGTGTAAGAAACATAAAACTTTTAAGGGAAAGTGTTTGATTTCCATGTGTTAAATATCAGGAGAACTATAGGGACTTGCCTAATCGTGTTCCTATTTCAATCGTAGACCTAGAATGTGAATGGTCAGAATACAAATTTACTTTTGTGAAAATCATAATTATCCACATACTTTATTTCTTTGTGACTGTCTCCCCCCCCCCCGACCCCGTCACCAGGTGATAATGATGAAATGAATGCAAGTCAATCTTCGGCTAAGAGGTCCGATACTAAATAATTAATAAAATAGCCAGAAATTAATTAGAAGGACGGGTGGGAACGTTACAGTATCAAATACAGGAGTTGGAGAGGGTGCAAAAAAGGGCTGCTAGATTTGTTTCTGGAAATTACCGCAGAATGCAATCAGTAACAGATATGATAAGGGGCTGGAGTGTGATTCGTTGAAGGATGGTGAATAGAATCATGTAAAGATATTGGTGGAAGAGTTGAGAGGTGCATGAAAGGGAAAAGATGACTATGACCACAAATTGGCCCTCAGTTTCAGGCATAACAATGTGGGAAGATTTTCTTTCATAGATAAGGGAGTGTGCACAAACTACGTGGATCGGTCCGGGGGGGGGGGGGTTGGCCGGAAGGGGGGCATCCACAAATTACGTGAGGTGTTTTTCCGGGATTTCTGGACCCCCCTCCCCCTGGTGAGATTTCGTGAGATTGAAACGCGCTTCGCTGTTAACTTCTTCTTTAATAGTTCCTTTTAGAACCAGAAATAATTCATATATATATATATTTTTTCAGTGAAAGAAGGCTCAGTTTTTCATAAATTCATTTTAATAAGAACGATAACTAATCTAAACCAACACCCGTCATACAGTCTACATGGGTCGTAGCTTAAACTTCATTTTCGAAAAATTGCAGGTTAGTGAATTAGTAATCTGATTTCACGAAGCGACGTCTACTTTTTAAGAAGGTTAGAGTTCATCTGTCTGTCTGTTGATAATAACCAGCGAGTTGTAACAGAAAATCCAAAGCACATATATTTAATGTTATACATGGAATTTTAATCTTTCAATTAATTTTCTTAAATGGTAATTAATTTTATAAAGTTATTGCCTTTGGTATTAATCAGCCCCGTTACAAGATCTGGCGCCCCCCCCCCCCCCCTCTGCTGAGATCTGGTCCGTGAGAACCCCCCTAGAAATCGCCCTGGAACCTTTTGTAGACTTTTTTTTTGCTCTACTGTCCCCAAATTTTTCGCAAAATGTCACGTGAGATTTCCGTAGACCCCCCCCCCCTCCCTGGTGAGATTTCGCGCCCCCCCCCCCCTATTTCACCTCACGTAATTAATGGATGTCCCCAAGGCTACGCTGCGCTACGTGGGGGGGGGGGGGGGGGGGTTTCCGAGCCAGGCCACGTAGCTTTCCTTTCATTATATTTTTAACAATTAAAATGAGGAACAGAACTCACAACAGCATGTGAATATTTATTTCCCTCAGTTAATAATCTCCGCATGTAATTTACAATCTTTTGACAGGAGAAAACAGTACAAAATGTGTTCTGAAATCAAAAGGGGAAAAAGCTATGTGCTACGTGGAGGGGGGGGGGGGGTAGAGGCAAAAGCCACGTAGGGCTACGTGGGGGGAGGGGGGGTTCACAGGAGGCCAAAATGGAGCTACGTGGTTTATTCACGCTCCCTAAGGGTGTCAGGTTTTGGAATAAACTGCCACCAGGAATGGTGAATACTTTACCAAAAATGTTTGAAAGAATTTAAATAGGGAAAAAAGTAGGTGCGAAAAGGAAAGGCGAAACTTGGTGTGTTGGGACGTTGCCGCTCCATCGTAACAAATTGAAAAAAAAGAATCGAGATCCCACAAAAAAATAAAAAATAAGCAAAGTGTCGTGGTTGTTCTACTGTATGTATTCACATCTATTTCTAAACTAATGGATTCATTCCATCTTATGGATCGTTAATTTAATAATAAAATCTGATGCCTTGGACATTATGCATCTCAAACCCAAAGCTTGTGGGGGTGGGGGGGGGGGGGGGAATCGTACCTGCCTTTATAAAGTAATACTATCAATCTTATTAATATTTGTATCCATAGAAATTTTACTGTCTGGTCAAGCATAATGTCATTAGATTATTTTTTAAAATCATGATCGATAGTTAATGAATACACACAGGATCAGAACAATACGTCACACTATTTTTCACTAAACTATTACGAGACTTGGCCTATTTTCACAAGAATTGCTTTGTGTGATTGTATTGACTCGAATGATGTCTATTTGGAATAAGTTTAACATCGTGTCATGCCTGCATCAGAATGTTAACTGTTAAATAATGTGGGTTTCCGTAGACCTGGTCGAGTTCCTGTTAATATCTGTGGCGAGAGGTGAAAGGGCGCATGTTCAAGCCTACTCTTCCGAAAGAAACAAGTTACGCCTTATGAACTGGATTTTCAGGAAGCTTTTGATTCTGTGCCACACAACCGACTTTTAGCGAAGATTCGAGCTTACGGTATTTCGGCTCAGATTTGCGAGTGGATACGTGATTTTCTAACTGGTCGATCACAGTATGTCGTTGTTGACGGGGAAGCCTCTTCTAAGAAAAATGTTACTTCGGGCGTTCCTCAAGGAAGTGTAATAGGTCCACTTCTTTTCTTAATATTTATAAACGATGTAGGTGACAACGTCAAATGCTGGTTGCGATTGTTTGCCGACGATGCGGTTATCTATAGGGAAATAAGGTGCTCCGACGATTGCTTAGAAATTCAGCGCGATTTGGATGCTATTTCGATTGGTGCCTAAATGGCAGCTTACACTTAATTGCAAAAAGTGCAAGGCAATGCGGATAAGTAACAAGAAGAATCAGGTTGTTCACTGGGTACAAAATAAACAATTCAGCTGTTGACACGGTTGATTCCGTGAAGTATCTGGGGGTGATAGTACAAAGCAACATGAAATGGGACATGCACATAACTTCCGTCGTAGGCAAGGCTAATTCTAAATTACGATTCATAGGTCGTATTTTGAGGAATTGTAATGCTCAAACAAAGGAGATAGCGTATAAAACACTAGTGCGTCCGCATCTGGATTACTGTTGTGGGGTTTGGATCGGTATCGCAAGGTTCTGATTGACTCAGTTGAGAGGGTGCAGAGGAGAGCCGCTAGATTCGTGACTTCTTGTTACAGCCCTTATGAAAGCGTCACAGAATTGATACATAGATTGGGCTGGGATAGTTTGGAAGACAGACGACGTAGCTTGCGTTCGAATTTATTGGAGAATATGCGAAAAAATTTAAATTTCGAGTGCAATGAAATACTTCTTCCGCCAACCTATTTAGGTCGCAATGACCGGAGGGATAAGATTAGAGAAATAAGATGCCGTACTGATGCTTATATGTATTCCTTCTTTCCTCGCACTATTCCGGATTGGAATAGGCGGGTTTAGGATTGGTGCTTAGCACCCTCTGCCACCCACAATGTTTGTGATTTGCAGAGTATGAATGTAGATGTAGAAGTGCGGAGAGTCTACCACAGCCACGGGACGAGTCAGGTGGTGTTTAAATTAAAAATAACTGTAATGTAGGTACCAAATGCACAAGTTTTCTAATGTTGCCTGTTTGTCTAGCACAAAACGAACGGGAGAGTAAAGCAGGCCACACACGTTACGACGGTCGCAAAGAGTCCGTCGAACGGTCGCAGCGACAGTCTTATTACCACTCACACGTTGCGACTCGTCGCATAGACGGTTCTACAAAATTTCACCACAGTCGTCGAATTGTCTCTTTTAGTGTCTAATTAATAGGGTCTATCATTAAAATATATTGTATATTTTCATTAATATTCACATGTAATCAAGCAAAAAAAAAAAAAAAAAAATAAAAAAAAATAAAAAATCTGACTCCTAGTTATGTTGGTACCTTTTTTCTGATGTTACTTTAGATAATTTAATAACAAATGGTGTAATCTAATGTTAATGATACAACTTGTGAAGCATACTTATTTTTGATAAGAAACTGGTTTAGATTTTATAAATTGGAAATTATATAACTATTCTTAGCAAATATTCAGATACTTATTATATTACAACTCACTAGCTATTGCTTCGATTATTTGAATTTTGCTTTACAGATCGTGATTTATAAGCGCCTGTAAAAGTGCAAAATTTCAAATTTAATTTATTTTATTTAATTTAATTGCAATGGAGCACAGGCTCCGGTGGCAATTTCCCTACACACCCATCTTCCCCTTATCCTGCACCTACCTACATTTGCCCTCTACAAAGTTTATCTTTAAATTCTTTCAACGTTTTCGGTAAATCATTCATCATTTCAAGTTAATTTAACATTCCATTCCTGAGAAGAAGGTACATAACGTAGAAATTTTCGAGATTTGAGAAATATCAAGTAGGTGTGTGTCTGAGTGTAGGGTTAATGAAAACCGTCAATAACACCTCGAAGAAATGTATTATGCCAATAAACTGTATATCATTGTAATCCGGAAAGTTTGTAGATTATTTTTCACTCAAAAATAAAAATGCCAAATTTTGACATTTTACACTACCCGATTCTGATAGCTTGGTTGCACGGACCGTCAGAACAGCACTCACGTAAAGCTGTGTATCCACTACGCGCGGCAAACCCTCGAACACTGGGTCGCGCGGCGATACCTGGCTTTTTGCATGAATCGCCGCGCGAGCCAATGTTCGTGTGTTTCTGTTGACAAGCGCGGCTGCCGCGCGCGCGGCCAGAGTTGCGCGGCAAGCAATGCAGGCACAGTCAGTTTTCGCGACCATGGACGAGTGTGAATAAAGTGAACACTAAGTTTCGACACGCGATTTCAGTTACCGAGAGACTAGTAATAACTTTAAGATTTCTAGCAACTGGAGACTCATATACCTACTACTACTTATAACGTTAATTATTAAGCGGAACCGAAGGTGGTAAAATAAAAATAATCGAAATTTGGTTTTTTGTTCCAAAAATTATTTTAAACTTTCCTCTACAAGAGAAACCTTCATTTTGCGTTATAAAAGTCCTAGAAGTAGAATTATTGCTTTTTTTTATACCCGACATCCTATAGTGTGTGTATGTAGTTGTCATACGTTGAAAGCCCTTTGCTATAAATTAGATTTTTGAAATTTAAGAAACATTTTCTCGAAAATTACTCAAGATAGGAACATAAAAATTTTATGTTTCTCTTTACTGTCCAAATTACATCTCCACACTATTGTAATAAGTCTAGTAGTTAAAATGAAATTTAAGAAAATGTTGTTGGCAGTGGTAATTTGTTTTCTAGCAATGAAACTTATGGAACTCCTCATTTACATAAACTAAATGAACAAGGAGTGTCTGCTATTTGTTGTGGTAATCTGCACATTTACTATTCCACAAAAATTCTTTCGCACCATACAGCTGTATTAGATACCGACACTTTACGTTGTTCATGGGCAGTAAACTGTCGCTGTGCCGCGCGAGCCAACTCAAAGAAAGACACTGCCGTCCCAACTGCTCGCGAGCTAATCAGTGGGGGTCCTTTGCCGCGCGCCTAGAGACCGACAGAGAATGGCTCGCAGCGCGGCATGTTCGACCGCGCCAATGTTCCTGGAAAAAGCCAGAATGTTCCTGGAAAAAGCCAGGTATCGCCGCGTGACCCAGTGTTCGAGGGTTTGCCGCGCGTAGTGGATACACAGGTGCGATCGTGTACGATCGGAGCGTGTCGTGTAAGATCGGGGCGTGTCGTGTCGCAAGGTTCGATGTGAATTTCAACGGACCTGCGACATCACCTTGGTCGTACAGTCCGCTTTACGACCAGCCCATTCTCGTTCGGATTTGTCGCATACGACCCAAGTCAATGCGACGGTCCGTGCGACCGTCGTAACTTGTATGGCCTGTTTAACTCGCGTGTCGTGGTTTTGTTGCGCACGCCGGGCCACGGAATGCCGCGTGACCAGGTCATTCAGGAAGCACGGGCGTGTTATCAAACGGGTCGGTCTTTGGACTGGCCTGGCAGAGCTCCAACCAAGTAGCTGATAATCTCAGTCGACCCCTAATCGGGACATTGCCGTATTTGTAGTACGGGGATTCCGTAGAAGTAAACTGAGTTCTTTTTCTACCTGAGACGAGAGAAGTCAAGGAATTGGGTTACAAAACTTTGGTCAGACCATTGCTCGAATATGGTAGTGTAGTATGGGACCCTCATTTTACGTATCAAATACAGGAGTTGGAGAGGGTGCAAAAAAGGGCTGCTAGATTTGTTTCTGGAAATTATCGCAGAATGCAATCAGTGACGGATATGATAATCGGGCTGGAATGGTATTCATTGCGAGACAGGAGGAGGATGAGGAGGGTCATGGGAGTGTACAGGGCATATACTGGCGATGAGGCATGGAAATATATTGCAGTAGGTATGAAAAGTAGTGCATGGAAGGGAAAAGATGACCATGACCACAAGCTGGCACTCGATTTCAGGCACAAGGGTGTGGGAAGATTCTCTTTTTTAGGTAAGGGTGTCAGGGATTGGAATGAGTTACCAAGAGAAATGATGAATAATTTACCGAAAACTTTGAAAGAATTTAAAGATAAAATTTGTAGAGGGCAAATGTAGGTAGGTGCAGGATAGGGGGAAGATGGGTGTGTAGGGAAATTGCCACCGGAGCCTGTGCTCCATTGCAATTAAATATGGGAGATCGATGTTTACAGTTCAAGTACCTCTACTGCTGCGAGCTAAGATTTTTTCAAAATATTTCCCTATAAACTAAAGATGAGTGGCCGTTATGTTGCACTCTGTACTTGGCAACTTTAAATCTCGTTTATTCCCTTTCAGAAATGTATTTGCAACGAAGAATTAATTAATAACCAGCATATCAAACGACTTCAAGGCCGACTGAATGGCTATAGTACAGGGTGTTTAAAAAAGAGTATATGTATTACAAAGTATTCTTTTGTCTAAACTATCGATCGCTGCGCCCCGGCTCGGCTGTTGGAGAAACGAATACATAGTCTAGTTTATTTAATAGCCGCTAGATGTCAGTCGTCTTGTGTTATTCTTGGTAACCGTCATATGTTTAAAATGGCTACTCCACAGCAGAAATCATTTTGTGTTATCGAGTTTGCGAAGTGCAATTCCGTGATTACAGTGCAAAGACGTTTCAGGTTGAGGTACCAAATGCATCCTCCGAATGGGTGGAACATTCGTAGATGGTATCGACAGTTTGTAGATACCGGATGTGTATGTAAATGAAAGAGTCCTGGCCGCCCTCGTGTTTCTGAGGCACATGTTGCACGAATTCAAACTCCTTTCCAACGTAGTCCTTCAAAATCAACTCGTCGTGCCAGTCGGGAGTTACAACTACCTACAACAACAATTTGGCGTGTTTTGAGACGTCGGTTGGTTATCAAGCCGTACAAGTTACAGTTGTTACAAGCTCTGCGTCCTGATGACAAACGGAAACGTGTGGCATTTTGTAACGAGATTAATGATGCTATTGACAATGATAACACTTTCGCACAACGCATCGTTTTCAGTGATGAAGCGACTTTCCGTGTTAGTGGTCAGGTAAACTAACACAATGTTCGAATTTGGGGTCTACAGAACCCACATGCAGTCATTGAACATGTACGAGATTGGCCTAAAGTCAATGTGTTTTGTGCGATATCACGATCATCTGTTTACGGCCCATTCTTCTTTGATGGAAACACGGTTAACAGTCAGCAGTATCTCGCTATGTTACAAAACTGTTTGTTTCCGAGGCTGCACGAAGACAACTTCATTTTTCAACAAGACGGGGCACCCCCTTACTGGAGTCGCCAAGTGCGTGAATATCTGAATGAAACTCTACGGAACCGTTGGATTGGTCGTCAAGGAGCTGGCGACTTAGCATGCATCAGCTGGGCTCCACGGTCACCGGATTTGACACCCTGTGACTTCTTCCTGTGGGGTTTCATTAAAGACAACGTTTATGTACCACCACTCCCACAGAACCTTGAGGACTTGAGGAACCGGATCCGTACTGCTGTAACATCTGTGACAAAGGACATGCTTGCCCGAGTATGGGAGGAATTTGAGTATCGATGTGATATTGTTTGTGTGGCTGATGGAGGACATATTGAACATCTGTAATCTGAACTTAAGAGGTTCGTAAATATGTGTGTAAAGTTTCATATTCGTATGTCTTACAGTTTAATAAATATGTGCATTCGAAAAACGTATATTCTTTTTGAAACACCCTGTATATACGCGGCATTGCTTCGTCGAAAAAAATGTGAAATTTAAATTTAAGGATTAAGACTAGTATTGACTAATATAATCTTTACTACACGGATGATAATTTTGTATTCGATCAGCAGTTTGTACGATATGTTGGATAAAGTTTTTCAGCTGTTCGGCTTTGGTCGGTAGCGTTCGGCTGTCCTCGCCTCGAGAGCCGTTTACAGCAGTCGAGTGCAGCGAAACGTGCGGAGTAGACATCTTGAGATCCTTCATAAAATTTAAGCACAGACTTGCTTGGCGGTATAATGAGCCTCTCTATTCTTAACATTTTGTAGCAGCATTGTTTGTAAATATATTGTTGCACTCGTCTTAGACCCTAACAGGGTATAATTTAAATGTTACTTTGAAGTGTGGTTAGTTTTGTCTGCGAAGAATTTTCAGCACATTTGTAGTTCGTTATGCTTCTTGCAACGTCAATTCATTTAAATAGATAATGTAAAATACAACTACATTAGATAAGGTGTTGATTAGAAAAAACATCGCAGAATTGAAGGAAACTGGGAAAAGTGACTTAAATATTATCTAAGGATCGAATAGAATATTGTGTGGCATAAACGGGTATCGTTGGTTTTCTTCTACCTGATGCGAAGCTTTTTAATACGTCTTGCTTGGAAATATCACACCTTCGGCTGTGACAAGTATTGGCTGAACTGGCCCTACCCAGGAAGAAGACGAACTGTCGTCAACAGTTTGGTGACGAGTCTTCTTTAAAAACGGCCATCTTTCAGTTTCGACCATTATACGGCATTCGACTTGAGAAATATCAGCAGCAACAGCTGGAAATGAGGTACTATAGAAGTATATTCCAAGTTCCTTGGTTGTGGGAAGATCTTTTTTAGGTAAGGGTGTCAGGGATTGGAATGAGTTACCAAGGGGAATGATGAATAACCTACCGAAAACATTAAAAGAATTTAAAGTTAAAATTTGTAGAGGGCAAATGTAGGTGAGTGTAGGATAGGGGGAAGTTGGGTGTGTAGGGAAATTGCCACCGGAGCCTGTGCTCCATTGCAATTAAATTAAATTAAATTCTGCGAAGTGAACATTTTGTGAACGACGATTGTCGTGGAATGTAAGATGTTACTGGTGGATAGTGTTGCCCAAATGCAAGAACAAGACGAGACTTGGCCAGTCTTGGTCTTGGTCTTGCATCAATACACCTGGTCTTGGTCTTGGTCTTGCAAAAATGCAAGACCAAGACCAAGACTGCAAGACCAAGACCGATTTTGGGCAACACTACTGGTGGATATGTGAAAACTGCGACCAGTGAAATTTGCTGCCAACCTAAAATTTGTGAAATCTGCGGCCAATTCCTGTTCTCTTTGTGTCCTAATCAATCTAAAGGCCCCGACCTGGTCTCACTAAATCGTGGCCTGGAAATTTTCACGTGAACAAATAGAACGGAAACTAGTCAGCGACATTTTAGGCCTACATTACACGGCCGAAACAGCCAAATTAGTTCCAATTGTTTTTTTAAAAAAAATAATAATAGACACGCAAATGTTTCGAACTACAAAGCACATCACCTTGTTTCGCAGGTCAAGTATTCTTTCTTAGAATATTTTCTCAATCGTTACTGAAAGTTGAATTTTTTGCTGATCTGCAAATCTCTTCGAAGACTGCACTGCGGTAATGTTAACCATACCGGGCTGGCCAAGGTCGTCTAAGGGCACATGCCAATTTTCATGAAGTTTACGGAAATCAATAAAAACACAATAATTCTATTAAAATTTACTTAAAAAAATATTGTTACTGCAACTGATGAAGTAACATATAATACACTTTTGACGTACATTTGGAATTTATTGTGTATATTATGTGCTTTCTATAGATTTTTAAGTAACCCGGACATGTGCCCTTTTAATAATAAACCAAGGGGGAAAATAAAATATTACTTTTTCACTTTTTGTTTATTATGTATGGATATTTTGTTTGTTTGAACAGTACATGTAAAGCTTAAAAAGTTATATTACATGAAACTACATTTAATTTACCATTGAAATTACTGTAGTTTTGCACAAAATCCACCAGCTTATATATTTGACTTTACGTAACTAATCATCATCAGAATCATTCTCGGCAGATGGCTACATTATAGCAACATAGAATGGCGTACGTTCTTCAGGAACTATTGTAGCGCTTTCTTAACGTCATCCTTTTTTTTTTTGGCATTGGTGGGATTCATGTATGCAAAGTTTTTGCTTTAGGAAGCTCAATACCTGTGTTGCTTCGCAATAACTTAATAGTTTTTATTATTATTATTTCTCAAATTTTATCATAACCTAAACGGACTCCCTCATTCATTTCATAATAGTAGTGTTCTGATATTTTAAACAACTCGCGCTGTCGTTCCTTCTTTCCCAACGTTTTTTGATTCCGAGCTTCACTTGGGAGCACATACTTTTTAAAGTGCTTGGGCCACCACTTGTTAAACTCTAGGATGGTGTCATTGTCTCCCAAAAAAAGTTTCAATTTTCCCTTCATTTCCGGACGATTCATTAATAATTTTTGAATATTGATCAGGTGTGTAGATTCTGTCCACTCTTTTTAATCGTCTCTTGATAACAGTAAAGATACGATCACATGGGAGAAAACTGTGACCCCTCACTGGAAAATATTTCTTGATTGTTACTTTACATATCAGGGAAAGGCCAAATAGAAATCGTAAAACCACATGATTCTTGTTCTGCCCTGTACATCCGTCGGTAAAAGGTGGGTTTCTTCTGTAGTTTGGAGGATGAAATGTGCTATGAAATGGAAAAAGGAAACTTGATTCTCTCCTTTTGTCTCAGCGCCTTCGTGGTAGGTGTAGATTTTGCTTGTTCTGGTTTTCAAGTCATAAACCTACCACTACCGATAGTCGAATACTTTTTCCTGCACTGGTAAAGTGAGGGAAAGGGAGATTTTGCATGAAATCTACTACGATTCCATAAGTATCTGCCTCGTTATGACAATTATTTTCTATGTCTTTTAAAGCAGAATAAAACTTGTGTTTAATAACAATTATAAACTATAAAACATCTTTAGTGATAACAGCTGTTTAGAAACATAGGTTACAAACGTAGCGAGTAATTTAGTCGAGTGGCGAGTAGTTTAGTAGCTAACTTACTCGCCACTGACCAAAAATCGTTCGTACTGCGGTCGAGTACAGGACACAAGTAGCGTGGTAAGGCTGCATCGCAATCAAATGAATCAGCTGATACAGCGCTCTTTTATAAGAGATTGAAGAAGTTTATGCGATAAAGAAAAAGAAAAAAACAATGGGTACGAAAATCGGTTAATGAACTAGGAGCTGAAATTGTCTTCTGAAGGAATTAGCATTACAAGATCCCTACGAATAGTTTGAGAATGTCCAAAATTTGTGTTAATGAAAATGCAGTCGCAAATCCAGAGTGAAGATACCTATTTAAGGAGTGCAATGCCGGCAACTACGTAGTTACAGGCAGTGCTCTACTTTATTGCCACCGGCTGTAGTTTATGGACACTCACACCTCGTATTTATACACGGAAATAGGGTATTTCCCAATTAATCACGGTGTGAAGGAATCTATGAAACATTAAAGGAACTGAAGTAATGTTTCATAGAGATGCATCCAGTAAACTGAATCATTTTCCTGAAGGAGTGTAAACAGTTTCAGTGCCTGCCCGTATATTTTTTGGACTACTTTTTTTAACTTCTGCGAGTAGATAATACTAAAAAGATTTTTATTGCTTTAGGTAGTACTTTTAATAAAAATAGGAATAACATCTTAATGTATAATCTAGATGCTATTGTAATTAAATAATTAATAAAATTGTGCACTAAGCAGATATTTTTAATTTTCAATTTACTTCTCACCAAATCCAGGTATGTTTATTTTATTTTCCAAATCTATGCGTGCAGATTGCTTCCTTTATTTGTTTTTCTAGTTGGGGACTTTATATTCTACAAGCAGTCATGTCCTACATATTTAGAAACAAATTTTAAAATTGTTTCTTCGTTCCAGCGAAACGACATTTTTGCGGCTGCTAATGAACTCTACTAAAACTATTGGTTGAGACTTGTTTAGCCAATGAGCGAGTGGGCAGTGGCGCGTGGTGGTGGGGAGCTACTCGCCCGGTTTAATAGAACCAAACGGATCGACTCGACTAAACTTCTCGACTAAATTTCATTGTTCACACACGTTTAGTTACTAAGTCACTCGCCACGCGACTAAATTACTCGCCCAGTGCGAACGAGCCTTCAAGCGGCGGGGCGGCTGTTAACAATACAATCAGTTTGAGCCTATTCAATAATAAACACCGATTTCAAACAGCTAAGCATTGTTGAGAGTTCTGGTCGCAGATTTCACTGGACGCAGTTTTCGCGACACCGTTAGTGGCAAATTGAAAGTAGTGTAGGTGGAAATGTTAATTGCGTGCAAATAATTAATCAAAATAAAAAGTGGACGTGTAAATGAGATTAAAAAATTCTAAAAATTGTAAAAGAATTAAAAAACCAAAACATTTGTTAAATTGTTCTATACTAGGTTTAGAAGGTTAGTATTATGTGAGATTGAGTCTAGTCTGTGGCAGCAGGATGCACATTGCACACCTTACAAAGAGGCCTATCACAAGAGCCGAAAAGCGGGAAGTACTCGTAAATTTTCTGGGTTAGGTGATGAGGGAACGCTACGTATTTCCAGATCGCCAGAGCCTCGTCCGTGCAAACAGGGTGCACCACGTGAAGGAGAGGTTCACATTTGGTTGGAAAAGGCTAGTATAGTCTCTCCCAAACCCTTACACCCTAAGAGATGTAGCTGGCAAAACTAGTGCGAGAGTGAAAGATAAGGAAATACCTTGGCGGAATACCACTGTCGAAAATGCTATAAAAGAAAGCAACATGGTCAAAAGACAAAGGGACCAAGAAAACCAGAAGGATCAGGGAAGAAGCAAAGGACAAAGTAAAGGAACTAGACCAATCCTATAGGGAATTGAAACTAAAAGTAAAGAAAATCATAAAAGAATAAAAAGAAAAGAGCTGGTTAGAATTTGCAAAGAAAATGGAGGACGATAGCTGGAGCAATAAGAAACAATATTAAAAAAATTCAAAAGGAACACATTTGAACCCATTAAGGTCCCTGGAAAAAGAAAACGGAACAATTATCTGGAAAGGAGATGAAGTAAGGGAAGAGATGAGGAAATATTCTGACCATCTGTACAATGGGAACGAAACAACAAACAAATAAAAGAGCCGTTCAGGAACAGGAAATCAAGCTGGAAGTATAGAATCCCCTCTGACATCGTCAGAAGTTGAAAAAGCCCTGAAAAGCATGACTAAATGCAAATCACCAGGCCTAGATCAAGTAAATGCAGATATGATCAAAGCAGCAGAAATCTATGGACTTCAATGGATATATAATGAACACCATCTGGAAAGAAGAAAAAGTACCCTCTGATTCGACAAAGGAAATCATAGTGCCAATATTTAAAAAGGGAACCGAAGAAAATGCAACAATTACAGAGGAATAACTCTTCTATCACATGGACACAAATGGAGAAAATTATAGACGGCAGGCTGAGGAAAGTCATTGAACCACAGCTTGAAGACGAGCAGTATGGATTTAGACCTAACAGATCTTATCTTCACTACTCATATGATCATGGAAAAACATCGGGAGAAGGGAAAAGATGTCATTTTTATTTTCTTATATATTGAAAAGTCCTATGACATCATATCTAGACATAAGGGAGCGTGCACAAACTACGTGGCTCGGTCCAGGGGGGGGGGGGGGAGGGGTTGGCTGGAAGGCTACGCTGGGCTACGTGGGGGGGGGGGGGGTTTCCAAGCCAGGCCACGTAGCTTTCCTTTCATAACATTTTGCACAGTTAAAATGAGGAACAGAACTCACAACAGCATGTGGATATTTATTTCCCTCAGTTAATTATCTCTGTATGTAATTTACAATAGTTTGACAAGAGAAAATAGTACAAAATGTCTTCCGGAATCAAAAGGGAAAAAAGCTACGTGCTACGTGGGGGGGGGGGGGGGGTTCACAGGAGGCCAAAATGGAGCTACGTGGTTTATGCACGCTCCCTAATTCTGCTAATGTCTGTCGAAACGAAATGTAGAGGAAGAAGTACAAATGTGAAATAGGGGTGGTAATATGGAATACTATGGTTTCTCGCCTCGTAAGTGCTGTACTCTGGTGAACTGCTTAAAAACTACTTTCATTAACCGTAAACTTCTTTAGAATACATTCATATCGCAACTGACAGTCATTATGAGTGAGTGAAGCTGTTTTAACGAATTTACTAGGAGGAATAATTCTTGGAGGTTGGTGGTTTTTAGTTTCATTTCTGTCATAACACATACATTATCAACATATTTACTAAACAGACGTTTAGCTAAAACATTAAGCTGTAAAATGGAGTGTTTGTTGCCTATTTAAGTTTAATTTTAGATTTTATTTGCGTTTCTGAATTTCAAGATGGCTGTGTCCCTAATATGGAATACTTTTATTTGTACCCTAGTATTCCATATTTTTACCGTACTTTCACAACCTTTTTTATTTATAGGCATTGCTTCAGAAATTACTCCACGATCTCGAAAGTAATGGGATGAGTCCGCGATGCAAACTGCAATTAAAAATGTCAGAGAAAAGAAGATGAGCTTCC